>MU742068.1:51359-68562 GCA_026770625.1 Nicotiana glauca
CAAATCTGGTCCCCCCCCCCCCGTGATTTTAAAAAAAATTCGGCCCCACCCGTCACCTAAAGAGCAAGGAGTGTAGGTCTCAGGCACAATACAAACTTTGGATTCCTTCTTTCGAGTGTACAAATTCCATTTCAATCAAATTCAAAAAAACTTAAATCGAGGTATTTCGATTTTATTTATGTTGAAACTCGTATAGTACATGCATATTTGTATTGTTTAATGTGTTTCCATGTTAATTTGTGTTATGTTTGTATTTAAATTTATATCTTATTTATAATCGACTTGATTCATTAGTTTTAATAAAAAAATGTTAAAAGTTTATAAATTATTTGTATTTTAAATGTTATGTTTTTATTTTGTTAATAAAAAATTAATATTATTTATTTATTTGTTGTTCATATTTGTATTTTATGTTAGTTATTTTTTTATCTAATAGTGACCTTTTAGCGTAGTAAAATAAATAGCCTTTTAGCGTAGTAAAATATAGAGTCTTTTAGTGTAGTAAAATATAGAGCCTTTTAGTGTAGTAAAATATATAGTCTTTTAACGTAGTAGAGCCTTTTAGATTACACTTTACAAAAGTACTTATTTAATATATAACTCCAATATCGAGTCTAGAACACATACATAATTATTCAGTCCAATTCAATACTATTTAATTTAATTTCTTAAGCTAACAAAATTCTAAAAATGTTAAAATTGACACGCATCATAATCAAGGATAACTTGATGCTACCGGGCCTAAAAAATCGAGCCTGGAACCCATACATAATTATTCAGTCCAATATGAAAATAGGTTACAAGACCTAGACAAAGTCGAAGAGCGGAGAGACATGGCCCAAATAAGAATGATAGCCCAAAAACAACAGGTAGAGAGATACTACAATAGAAAAGCCAAAGTGAGATCACTCAAAGCTGGAGATTACATCCTCAAGGCCAAGACACTGGCATCGAAATACCCAAACGAGGGAAAGTTGGGAACCAACTGGGACGAACCGTATAAAATCACAACAGCCGCGTACAAGGGAGTGTTTCAACTAGAAATAATGGAAGGGAAACCACTCCAAAACAACTAAAACGTCGCTCACCTCAAGTACTTTCACTTCTCAGAGGCGTCTCCTAAGTCGTACTCTTTTTCCCTCACCTGAGTTTTGTCCTAATTGGGTTTTTTGGGGAGGTTTTTAACAAGGCGGCGAAGGAGATGCCCCGTGGATCAGGAGCGCAATTCATCACCTCGGTCCAGCAACATGGTCTCTAGACCAAAGTAATAAAGTGACTACCCCAGTCAATCTCCATTACACATGCAGAAGTCGATCTACATTGCATATGCGGAAGTCGATCTCCATTATGTATGCATAAGTCGATCTCCATCACTTATGCAGAGTTCGATCTCCATGTCAATCTTCATTACACATGTAGAAGTCAATCTCTATCACTTATGTAGAGGTCAATCTCCATGTCAATCTCCATTACACATGCAGAAGTCGATCTCCATTACATATGCGGAAGTCGATCTCCATCACTTATGCAGAGGTCAATCTCCATGTTAATCTCCATTACACATGCAGAAGTCAATCTCCATCACTTATGCAGAGGTCGATCTCCATGTCAATCTCCATTACACATGCAGAAGTAAATCTCCATTACATATGCGGAAGTCAATCTCTATTATTTATACAGAGGTCGATCTCCATTGTATGAATAAAAGTCATCTCCATCGTATAAATAAAAATCTCCATTATGTGAATAGAAGTCGTCTCCATTATATAAACAAAATCTCCATTATGTGAACAAAAGTGTCGATCTCTATTGTGTAAACAGAAATCTCCACGACATGAACGGATACTACTTCGACGACAGTCGAAGCAACATCCTAATGGCTAAGGCCATTGACATTGATTCGACCTCATTCGAACCACGATGGATACTACTTCTATGACAGTCGAAGCAACATCCTAATGGCTAAGGTCATCGATATTGGTTCGACCTCATTCGAACCACGACGGATACTACTTCGACGACAGTCGAAGCAATTTCCTAACAGCTAAAGCCATCAACATTGGTTCGACTTCATTCGAACCACGATGGATACTAATTCGACGACAGTCGAAGTAACATCCTAATGGCTAAGGCCATCAAAATTGGTTCGACCTCATTCGAACCACAACAGATACTACTTCGACGACAGGCGAAGCAACATCCTAATGGCTAAGGCCATCGACATTGGTTCGACCTTATTCAAACCACGACGGATACTACTTCGACGACTGTTGATACCCAATTTTCCCCCAAAGTTTTTATACCCAAAATATTTCCAGAATAGCATATATGTGCATATATAAGCACACCCAAAAGTTTTGGCATTTCTTTTAATTTTTAAACCAATTGATTGCCTATTTTAATACAACAAAATCCGGTAATTATTTTCCAAAATTATCATTTTAGGGGAATAGCTTATTTTATTCTCATATTTACACCAAAATATAATTAAGGTGATTTTTGCATATTTTTACGAATTTATTTGGTATTTTTAACGCTAAATTGCATGTAATGGCAATTATAGCCTATTTTGCGATTAGTAGCATTTTATAATTACAAAATTATTTCAAGAATTTTTTAAATTAATATTTATATAGTATTCGTTTGCTCAGTGTTTTTATTTTTCTCTTAAAATAAATATTACTATTTTTATAAAATAAAAAGGGGAAAATTGACTATTTAACACTTAGCCCATTTTTATTTCAGTTATAGCCCTTTCTCCTTTCAATTTTGGCCCTTAATTTTGACCCAATTCTACCCCAATTACACCAGCCCAGTTTTGTTTAACCCGGCCCCCAACCCAATTAAAAAATCCGCCCGACCTTTCTTTCAATCCAGGCCGTTGATCATTTTGATCAACGACCAAGATCATTCCTTACCTTTTTAACCTACCAACTACACCCTAATCCCTTCATTCTCATATGATAGCCGCCCTTGAATCCCCTTTCTCTCCCATTCTCTCTGCAAACCCTAGTCGCCGCCACCCAAACTAACCCTAATCCCTTCGATTCTCACCGGAATTCATGGCTTCTCAGGCCATGGACGGCCTGTACACACCCCCCTCCATCATTAGACCTTGGGTGTTCGAGGTTTTAAAGGCTGACTTCGATGGTTCTCTCTTTAGACCTTCTCAGTTCTGTAGTTCTATGGCCTCTCCGGCCATGCTCCTGCGTATTCAAGCTCTAGAGGCTTGATTCCTTACCTCTTTGACTCAGGATCTGACTGGTTCTTCCAAGACCTTCTCATTTCTAGGGTTTCTCAGAAATCCTAAGTCATTCGAGGTTCTTCTCTATTTGTTTTCTTAGATCTATGCCATATCGGTGTTCTATGCACCTTTTTAAGTGTTTTTCCCAAATTTTTCTTTCAAAAATCATTTAATTTTACATTAGGGTTTCTGAAAATCTTTTGGCTCTTGTTGTTCTTTTCTTTTAGATGTTTGTCTATATTATGCTCACATGTTTTCATTCTCTATTATGCATGTATTATCCTTCTTTTCTTTTATATGTGTGCTCACATGATTAATCTGTGTTAAATTTTCCTCACTCTTCGACCATGTGTGTTACTACTAAATTTCTTGACTTTTGCTTTTCTGAACTCTGTTTGTGTTAAGCATGTTTCGTCTATTATAGAGTTGTTTAAGTTTCGAGTTTCCAAAACGTGTCCCTTTATGCTCTCAAATCGATTTCCCTTCTATGATTGATTCAAACCTGCTATCATGGTCTGTTTGTTTCTCATGAGACTCCTTGAGTCTATTCACTTGCCTTCTCATTTCTGTGTTTGATTCAATTTGAAACCCTAGAATTTGGGGGTTTTCTTTGATAAACTGGATTAGGGTTTCACTTTGGGACCCTGGACCTTCAGACGCATTACGAATCTATGTCTGAACTCGTATTCTTTTGTTTTATGAGCCTATACCTTGCAATGTTAGATTTTCTGTTTGATTTGTTTGCTTTATATACGAAAAACTCCTCTTTCAAAAGGGTTTTGACAGTTACTTGATTGATTTTAGACTCCTTTGATAGGGTCTCGACTGATTGCTACTGATTTTTTTCTCTGTTTGAGCCCTCCTCTACCTATTCCTGACCGGGTTCATTCGAATCAAACCTCTTTACCTTGATTTTATTAGTTGTCTGATTGATTCCCTTTCCTTTCTTTACAAACCAAGTACCGTTGAGTTCTTTCCTTAAATAAACTTCATGTATTTTCCTCTTCTTATGCTACTATGACAGATTTTACTCAAATTTCCTTTCCTTATTTACATTCTCCCATTTGAAATTGAATCCCCTAACTTTAGGGAGAATATTTGAGATTGATTTTTAAAAGGTCTTCTTACCTTTCTTGCTTGTTCTTTTACACTATAAAAAGGCTGCCCTTCTGCACTTTTACACATGACATAAGCTCAGGTCTTTTTCTTGAAATCACACTCACACGCATAAGTTACTTTTGCTATTTGTACTGTGGCATGTTACAAGATTCCTGCTCTCTCTTTGCTTTCTAAAACTGGTATGTCCTAGTTTATTTCTAGTCTCAACTCTAATGTGTGATTATTTACCAGTTCTTATGTCCATGTTTACTTTCATGTCTGAAGCATCTAATCTTTGTACAATGTGGTTATGCCTTGCTCACTTCTTGTAATGAATCCCATCCCTATACCCCCTTATGTACTTTAAGTAATGGTTCAAAAACATGGCAATATATTTGAAGTTATTGTCCATGGATATGAACTGGACCCTTTTGGGCCCTAAGCTTTTTTAGTTTCCCATCTCTATTCCCTTACTATGTGTTTTGAGTTAAAGCTTTGGCCTGACGGTGCTCCAATTACTGCCCAGGCCATTGCTTGACCTTCAATAGGTCTTTACTCTCTAATGTTTGGCCAACAGGTTTGGTCAGGGGTGTGCCAGCTGGCGACGCCCCCTTTTTCCTCGCGGAATCGGGCATACGACATTTGTGAATACAACTCTATTCCCGTTTAGGAATTGGGTTTTGGATTTTGGAGAGTCGCCACCTAATGATTATAGTGTATTAGGACACTTTAAGAGGAATTAAAGATGAAAACTAGTGTTGGGTAAGGGATTGAAATTATCCCGAGGGGAAGGTGTTAGGCACCCCTCAAGATCCACTAGTGTGGTTCCCGGCCATGCTACAATTGTGACTTTAAATGCAAGCAAATAAGTAAACAAGCAAGCATTGCAAATACGGGAAAACTGTTACAAATAAAATTGTAAAAAAAAGATTTAAAGATGCTGAAATTTAGAAGATAACAGTTTTGCAATTTACGAAGAGATACGCAATGAGGGGAGAGATCAAATAAATGATGTAAATAACTTAGGGAAATAAACAGAAATGAGTTTGGGAAACTTTTGAAAAATCTAAAAATAACAAACTAATAAAGAGGGAGGGGGTCCTAGATTTATACATTACATGGATCATTTGCACAACACCGGTACCTGATTGTACGCATAGTATTATCGTGTAATCATCATCTCCATGTCTACCCTTCCCACCCCGTTAAGGTATCAAAGCGCGGAATGGTATCATTCACTTACCTCATGCTTCTACCCATCCCAATCCTATCAATCCCGGGGGTATTAGGACTTCTAATCCTAAAAGGGAAAGAAAGGGATGGAGGTCTTTATGGAGTTTAAAGGATAAAATTCTAGCTCGACATTCAAAACAAGTAGCAAGTAAAAGGGGAGAACAACAATCATACAAGGCTCAAATTAACCCCAGAAATCAAACAGTCATTTAGTTTAGCATGCCTTAACAAATACTGGTTTGGTCTTAGATTAAATTTAAGCAGCGAGCGGACTGGTTCAACATATATGTTTAGGCAGAAAGTCTGCATTAGGCAACTCGGATACAGTTGTCAGATATTAAGGAATTTAAAGAAAGCACTGATTTTTAGAAAGTAACTAATGCAGAAGTGTTTTAAAGGAAAAGGGGGACTGCAGACTTAGGACATCATTTAGGAAATGAATTTCAAAAAGGAATCGGGGAACTGTTTCAATTGTACATGCAGAAAGAGTAGTTGTTGAAATCCATAAGAGACAAGACTTTAAAGAGTAAATTGCGGAACTAATTTAAACAACGAGTTCAGGGATTGTTTTGAAAAGAAATGCATTTTGGCAGAACATTAGAGAAGCGTATTAGAAAAGACATGCAAATTTGAAAAAAAACTTGATTTTTGGGACAAATGCACACTGGTTTAAAAGAGTTTTATCAAAGGTTAAAGTTTGAAAACGTTACTAAGTTAGGCGTCTAAGAACCAATTAACCAATTATTATTGCTTTAAAAGGGCCAAATGAGTTTGATGCAAAATCCTATAGGCATGATATTTATGTTATCGATTTTAGCACTTGTTAATGAACTTGTGAAAAGATGCTTGTTTAATTAATCCTAAAATTTTCCTAATGAATATGCGTATCCTATAGGCATGATATCTATTAATTTTCAGGAAATTTACACTCATACGGGCAGGATCTCGTGATGCATAATTACAGAATATAAGGATTAAATCCTATAGACATGCTTTCTAGGTGAGTTAAGCGTTAAATCCTATAGGAATGGTCTCTATGTGATTGAATCATTATTAAAGCTCCTGTAGGCAGGATTTCTAGTTTGATAAAAATAAATCCTAAGTCATGATTTCTACCCTTTGGATGCAAGGAAAATAAAGACCCCTCCCACACCCTTTTACTATAATCCCCGAGTTTTATACAAAATTATTATAACTCAATGAATCAAATTAGAAATTAAGAGATACATCAAAAGCTAACAGCTAGATCCGAGTAGCCTAATTCAATCCTAATGTCCAATAACATGTATTTAACCAACTCCGGGATCCACATTTCCAAAGCCTTCTCATTATCCAGGGTGTTTCAAAGTTTCAAGGAATCTCAGGGATCCCCAGCATTGCTTACACCCAAGATACCATTAGAATTAAGAACATTGCAGTGTGGAAAAGCCAACTCTCAGGCATCCAAGTTCAGAGGGAGCTCAGGGGTCCCAAAGCATGGCTTACAAGATAGGGGCAAAACTTATAACTGGGTCTTGGAGAATTTTGACGGGTGGGTAGTGATTGGTAGTGAGAGGGTTTAACACTATAAGCTTGGTAAACAGGTGCTGATTGAGATTATCTGGGTGAGGTGGGTTGATATGTGAGAGGTGGAGAGGATTGGTAAATGGGAGGTGTATAGGAGGTTGCGGTTTCTTGGTAATTTGGGATAGGCTGATATGTAAGTGGAGGTGATGGGTAAGTGTGGAATTTAGGTGGTGATTTGGCTCCTTGTGCGATCATCACGACGCTTACATCTTTCTTCTTGGACGCGCCACCAGTTTGTAAAGCTTTATTGGTGGCTTACAATGCTTCAAGATTTGTTACCATACCATTCTTGATGCCCTCTTCAATTCTTTCTCCGAGTTTGATGATATCAGAGAACTTTTGACCCTCATTCTACATCAACCTTTCGTAATATTATGGATCCTGAACCCGGACGATGAACCTATTCATTTGCTGTACTTCCAGGGCTGGCGTGACCTTTGCAGCTTCTAACCTCCAACGAGTAGCATACTCGCGGAATGTTTCGGTGGGCTTCTTCTTCAAATTCTGTATGTAGAACACATCTGGTGCGTTCTCCGTTTTGAAACGAAATCTATCCATGAAGTCCGATGCCATGCCTACCCAACTCGTCCATTTCCTAGGGTCCTGATTGATATACCAGGATAGTGCATCTACCTTTAAGCTCCTCATGAAGAGTTTCATGCGAATTTTCTCGTCTCTTCCAACCCCAACAACTTGTCGCAATAGGTCCTCAGGTGGAATCTAGGATCTCCGGTTCCATCAAACATTTTGAACTTGGGAGGTTTGTACCCCTCCGAAAGTTCCACATCTGGCTGAATGCATAAGTCTTCATAGTTTAGCCCCTCAATGCCTTTGCTACCTTCGACACCCTGGACCCGGCTAGATAACTTCTTGAGCTCAGCTGCTAAGTTCCTAATGAGGGAGTCTTTGTTATCCGACTCAGGTGCATTTGAGATCGGTTGGGTGTAGAGAGGTACAGTTTCCACAAAGATATGAGTGTTATGGAGATGGTCATTTGTGGTGTTCAGTGGCTTGGGGATGAGTAATGGAGCATTGTTGCATGTGTTGCAGGTTTGGACGTGAGTAGGTTGTATTTGTGGTTGCGGGGTATTTTGTAGAGGTGCGGGATTCTGGGTGTTGACATCAGGAGCAGCAAGAGAGAATGATAGGCTTGCCAAGTTCCGAACATGGTCCAACTCTTCCTGGAATTTCAGCAATTTTTGTTCAAGATGAGCAGCAGTTCCCTTAGCAATTGGGGTACCCTAAGTTTCCTCCCTTTCAATCTCCTTTCTAGCACTTGTGTTTTCCATTTTTCCTTTGTTCTTGTTCCGGACAGGACTCGGAGGAGGAGGAGGAAGAGGGGCCTTGGATCTTGTGGAATATGCTGATGGTACCAGAATGCACGAACTAACCTTTGGGAGGGGAGTAAAAATAAAAGAAAAACAAAAAAAGGTAACAAGTTAGTGTAGGTTCTGAGGAAAAATGTTGCAGTATTTAAACACATTGTGCGAGAATATAAATCGTGTCCTAATTTTGGTGACTCGTTGTACCTAAGGTAGGCCTAGCAACAAATAATTTTGGAGAACTTATAATGCTAAATGCCTCATTTTATTGATAAAAATAAGATGAATCCAAAACGACGCTAAGTGACAAAAAGTAAATGTCACTAGTGGACATTGGCCATATTACATCCTTAAGACAATAAAGGACTCCTGACTACTTGGTCCCAGAAGGACCTTCCCCAGATTTGGTATCTTTATCTCCCTCGAACAGCTCCACCAACTCGCGTAGTCCTAGCAGCAAGTAGGCTCGGGCCAGATGTCCGCCTGCATTTCCTTCAGCGTTTTGGCAATCTTCGATCCTCTTGATGAACTTTCCTTCTAGTCCTACTAGACCCCGCTCCAAATACCCTAACCAGTTGTTGGCACTGACAGCCATTTCTTTCCACTCCCCGATCACTTTCTGATGGGCTTCTTGTATTTCCCGATGCTCACTTTCACACTCTCGAATTCTCTTGCGCAGTTGATTAAACTTAACCTGTGCTTTAGCATGCTCGTCAATAATTCTATGACCTTGAACGAATCTCCGATGACCCATGCCATTGTCTTCTAACAAACCGAATAATACGGCACATAACCGGCGTGGTACCTGTCTGTCTCAATGGATTCCTTCCCCAAAACGATTTTGCAATGCCACAAATGCTGAGCTTGGCACCTGTGAGGGCTATCATCGTCCTGGAAATCAGCCCTGAGGTGACTTGTTTTATCAACCCTTGGTAAGATTTATCTTCTTCCAGCTTACATCATGGCTCGGAAAGGAACGTAAGGATAAGTCCCTCTCAAACCAATCAGTATGAGAAATGGTGCTTCTCGGGATCGGACAATGAATTCATCCGTAGGGAACCACTCAAACATCCATTGCACCTGGTCTTCTATCAGGTTTTCGAACAATTCTACCCACCCTCTGGCATCCTCTGGCTGTGCAAACATTCTAGGCATATAATTCATACGCCTTGGCTGATGGAAGGGGATATGATCATCCCAATCTCTGTGTAGAATCTCTTGTCGGTATTCTCTTTGATAGAGGTGTTCCATGAGCCACAGCTAAATCAATAAATTGCAAACCTCAAAATGACTACCTTGTTGTTGACACTTGTCCAAGGCGCGGTATATCTCGGAAACGATCATAGGCACTATGCTGAAAGTCTGCCCACTAATCCCTTCCATCAAAGCTTTGGTTACCATGGCTAGTCTGGTGTGGACCCTAGCCTTCTTCATGGGGAACACGATCATCCCCAAAAAGCAAAATATGAAGACAAAAACTCTTCTATGGACATGCCCCAATGAGGTGATAGCAAATTCGTCTGAATAGGTGTGGTATGACTTGCTATAGCCGTACCTCTCATAGATAGTCAAATGGGATGTAGGAGTCTTTCAAACAGGTTAAGTCGGGGTTTTTCTTCAATCCCATCATCTTAAGAAAACCCCTTCCTTTGTGATTTTCTGGCATGAGAAAACCCGGAGTCTCCCAAGGAATCCCAGCTAGACCCCCTATCTCTTCAAGTAAAGGAGTCATTTCTAGATCACCAAAGCGGAACACAGATTTGTCGCTATCCCAGAACAACGTTGCAGCCTCTATGATTCTGTTGTTAGGCTGAATCTCTAGGAGTGATGACAAATTCCCTAGGTACTTATGGACGATTGTTTAATTACTTGAGTGGAAGTCATTCCACCAATTCAGTAGCCTTTGATGAATGTTGGTTACCATGCCAAATCTGGGGATTTCATGCCTCATTTTATGCAAAACAGAGTGTTAGTCCCTTACCCCCTCCAGAATCGATTATTTAAATCAATAATTAGCATAGCAAAGCACTTAAGTTCTCCAAATAAATGCACAGAACGTGAAGGCGTCCGTTTGGGTTTCAAGGAAACCAGGTGGACTTTGGACGAGACTATCTTAATGAGTCCTCATGTGGACAACATAACTGAATCGACTAGTTTTGACCATGATGCATGTACAGTTTAACGGAGTAAGGTTTCTATTTTGAAGTGCTAGACTGGTACCCTTGAGCGGATAACTTAAGAGGGAAGGGCACGGAACCGTCGAGTACACCGTTGATCGACTGGTTTTACCGCAAATACGCCTTTGCCGAATTTAGGGGTTGATAGTATTGGAAGTGCGCAAATACTCATTATAAGCGTTGCTATAGTATTTTTTGGCACGAGTGGAATATGATGTTGAAAAAAATGCAATTTACAAGAATGAAACATGTTGGCATGTATTTTCACGTTCATACAATAAAGTCAGTAATGATTGCTTAGAAATTACAACAGTATTGATGGAAAAGCGAGGAATGAAAGTAAATAAAAAAAAGAAACAAAAGAAACAAGTTAGTTTCAAATAAAGACATTAAATAAAAGCAATAAAAGAAGGCAATAAAGTCACGTATAGCATGATTGTACGCATAGTGTTATCGTTTAATCATCATCTCCATGTCTACCCTTCCCACTCCATTAAGGTATCAAAGCGCGGAACAGTATCATTTACTTACCGCATGCTACTACCCATCCCCATCCTATCAATCCCGGGGGTATTAGTATTTCTAATCCTAAAAGGGAAAGAAAGGGATGGAGGCCTTTTTGGAGTTTAAAGGATAAAATTCTAGCTCGACATTCAAAATAAGTAGCAAGTAAAAGGGGAGAACAAACAATCATACAAGGCTCAAATTAACTCCAGATATCAAACAATCATTTAGTTTAGCATGCCTTAACAAATACTTATTTGGTCTTAGATTAAATTTAAGCAGCGAGCGAACTAGTTCAACACATGTGTTTAGGCAGAAAGTCTACATTAGGCAACTCGGATACAGTTGTCAAATATTAAGGCATTTAAAGAAAGCACTGATTTTTAGAAAGTAACTAATACAGAAGTGTTTTAAAGGAAAAGGCGGACTGCAGACTTAGGACAACATTTAGGAAATAAATTTCAAAAAGTTATCGGGGAAATGTTTCAATTGTACATGCAGAAAGAGTAGTTGTTGAAATCCATAGGAGACAAGACTTTAAAGAGTAAATTGCGGAACTGATTTAAATAACGAGTTCAGAGATTGTTTTGAAAAGAAATGCATTTAGGCAGAATATTAGAGAAGCTATATTAGAAAAGACATACAAATTTGAAAAAAAACTCGATTTTTGGGACAAATGCACACTAGTTTAAAAGAGTTTTATCAAAGGTTAAAATTTGAAAACGTTACTAAGTTAGGCGTCTAAGAAACAATTAACCAATTATTACTGCTTTAAAAGGGCCAAACGATTTTGATGCAAAATCTTATAGGCATGATATTTATTTTATCGATTTTAGATCTTGTTAATGAAGTTGTGAAAAGATGCTTGTTTAATTAATCCTAAAATTTGCCTAATGAATATGCGTATCCTATAGGCATGATATCTATTAATTTTCAGGAAATTTACACTCACACGGGCAGGATCTCGTGATGCGTAGTTACAGAACATAAGGATTAAATTCTATAGACATGCTTTCTAGGTGAGTTAAGCGTTAAATCCTATAGGCATGGTCTATATGTGATTGAATCATTATTAAAGCTCCTATAGGCAGGATTTCTAGTTTGATAAAATAAATCCTAATTCATGATTTCTACCCTTTGGATGCAAGGAAAATAAAGACCCCTCCCACACCCTTTTACTATAATCCCCGAGTTTTATACAAAATTATTACAACCCAATGAATCAAACTAGAAATTAAGAGATATATCAAAAGCTAACAGCTAGATCCAAGCAGCCTAATTCAATCCTAATGTCCAATAACATATATTTAACCAACTCCGGGATCCAGATTTCCCAAGCCTTCTCATTATCCAGGGTGTTTCAAAGTTCCAAGGAATCTCAGGGATCCCCGGCATTGCTTACACCCAAGATACCATTAGAATTAGGAACAATGTAGTGTGGAAAAGCCAGCTCTCAGGCATCCAAGTTCAGAGGGAGCTCAGGGGTCCCAAAGCATGGCTTACAAGAGAGGGGCAGAACTTATAGCTAGGAGTAAGTGCAAAGTGAAAGGGAATTGGGGGGGGGGGGCATGACAGATGGTGGTCATACCTAGTCACAAAGTAGGCTGGCACACCCCTAACCGCTTGTTTAGTTGAACAAGTTAGGAGAAGACCTTTTGAATGTCAAACCAAGATCTGGATAGTGATTAGGACACTATCAGACCCGAGTCCAGGGCTCAAGCACATAAAAGGGGAAAGGGAATGGGAATTGGTTGAGTTAGGGATTTAAAGAACCCAGTTCAGGATCATAGACAATAATATTAGAGTGCTGCTATGCCCTGAACAATAACTCACATGCAAAGGGGTAAGGGAATTCATAATGTATCAAATTCACAACAAACAAATGACTGTACACATTATTTAAATTCTGGAATGTAAAGAAAAGGGGAAACAAATGGGCAGAATTAAACACATTGCTGTTGAGGCATGTAAACCAATTGAGACATACCGGTATAGAGGCAAAGAGTGCAGAAGAAAGCAAACACAGTCCACAACAATGCAAGTATCAGAAAGAGGGAGAGTATAAGTGAATTGTGAACTCAGATGGTGTTCTATGTTCGTGTGTATGTTCAAAGAGAAGGGGGGAGAATATTTATAGATTGCAATCAGGCGGGAACAAGGTAAGGAAATAACCATGCACCAATTAGAATCAATCAGGAGCAGAAAAATCCCTTTAATTGAGGGATTCAAGTTTGAGCGGTAAAGGGCAAGAGTTATTTAAGGAAAGATATTAAGTAAGGATAGTATACAAATAAAGGGGTAAATACACAGGGGTTTTAATTAAGGAAAGAAGCTTTAGACACACGGTCAGCTTAAATAAGGCAAGGACATGGTAAATCAACTAACACATAGTGAATCAGGGAATCAAGGATTGAAAAATCCACAATGAACCCAGCCAGGAATAGGTTAAAAAGAGTTTTCAAATAAAACAAGGAAAGAATCAATCATGCTGACACAAGGAAGTCTGAAATTAGTTCGTAATTCTAGAGGGACAACCAGTGTATATAAAGAATGCTCAACATGGGCGTGTGAGGTTAAATCAATTTAGAGATGAGAACCAAACAAACACATAGTGGACAACATTCAGAAACCTCAAAAGAAACCCAAAATTCCTGACGTGCAAGTTCTAGAATGTCACAAAAAGGTCACAGAGATAGACAGACACGCACAAACAGAAACAAGAGAAAAACACGAGTGTTAAGGCAAAGGTAGGCAAGAACATGATCAACGAATCTTTAGAAACAAAAAATTAAAGCATGAGCTTGAACACATATAGCAAAAAGTAAGTCAATAAACTAGGCTAACATGTGAACAAAGAGGTAAAAGAATCTCCGTAAAAGATCCAGTAAGAAACACAAGAGCAGGCTAAAACAATGAGCACGAGAACACATAAAAAGAGTAAAAGAATCAGAAACATTTAAAAACCATTTTTTGGAAATCCCTAAAAAATAGGATTCGAACAGTTTTGAAAAGGGAAAATTGGGGAAAAACTCTAAAATGGCACACACAGCATAGATCTAGACGAATAAGAGAAAAAGGAACCTCGATTAGGCTAGGGTCTCTGAGAACCCTGAAGGACGAGAGAGGCTTGGAAGTCACAAGAACAGATCTGAGCTGATAAAGTCGAATCCAGGCTCAAGAGGCTAAGACATGCCGGAGCAAGGCCGAAAATGGCCAAAGAATCTCGAATCGACCAAGGTCTGGATGAAGACCTTTGAGGTCTAGCCTCAAATCTTTAGTGAGCAAGCATGTGGGAGCAGGAGATGATGAGTAAAGGTCGTCCATGGTTAGATTAGTTATGTATTCCGGTGGTTTGAGGTCGCATGTGGGTATTAGGGTTTCAGAGGTTGAGAGGGTTCGAGAGAGATGAGGGATTTCAGAGGTGGCTGTTAGAGAGAAATAAGGGGTTAGGGTTGAGTTAGGTGAGTTTAAAAAAGAAAGGAGTGATCGTGGCCGTTGATATCGTGGCCGTTGATCAAAAGGATCAACGGCCAGGATTAAAAAAAATTCGGGCGGGTTAAATAGTTGGATCGGGGCGTCCGGTTAAAATTGAAATTGGGGCCGGTCCAATTGGGTTGATTTTAGGCTAAAATTGAAATGGAATTGGGGTTATAATTGAAATGAAATGCAGCCAAAACTTAAATAGCCAGTTTTTCCCTTTTATTTTATAAAATGATAGAAATGATTTTGAAATTAAATTAAAGGTACTGAATCAGTTAATGATATACAAATATTAATTTAAAATATACTGGAACCAATTTAATAATTATAAAATACTATAAAATCTTAAAGAGGCTAGTATTGCAATTATATGCAATTTAGTTTTAAAAAAATACCAAACAAATTTGTAAAAATATGAGAAAACCATGTTAGCTATACTTCGATGTAAATATGAGAACAAAAATAAATTGTCCACCAAAATAATAGTTTTTTGGGAATAATTATCGGATTTTATGGTATAAAAATAGGCAATAAATTGGTTTAAAAATCATTAAAATGCCAAAACACTTTTGGTGTACTTATATATGCTATTTTAGAAGTATTTTGGGTATGAAAATACATAGGAAAAAATTGGGTATCAACAGCTGCCCCTCTTTACCCGAGAAGGATGAAAGAGTTATCGGGTAAAGATATGATGGCCAATTTTGACCGGAAGCGGCATTTTGAAAAGATTTTTACCGTGCTTTGGTTTCTGAGCTGCCTACATATCCCTGGTTTTATAGGAATCAGGCCGTATGTAGTTCAAGAACCATTGACGGAACATGCCGATGGAGATTTGAAAGGACGGACGCAACAGTTGGGGGGAAGCAAGATGTGTTTTGAAGTTGATAGGATGTGGGAGCCGGAGTGGAAGCGCTCCTGCTGAGAAGGCCGGTGCCGGCTGGTGTACCTGCAAGTGAGAAATATAGGCGTATATTGTGCATAGACTAAAACATGATGCAAGTTCCCGTCGGACCATGAATGCTATCCTCGGACGGTTAGGATGATGTCCTTGGCCATGAAGCGCAAAATCAAAGGATTCGTAGGCTATGAAATAATGTTCTCGGGCTATGATAATGGTGCCTTCGAACCATGATGCCTTTGAATAATGATGTGCAAGATATAAAGTGGGATCCTCGGGCCATGGCATGGTATTCTCGAGCTATGAAGATGATGCCTCCGAAAGATAATGCCTTTGGACAATTTGGCGATTTTTTAGCCGATTGCAAGACGTAAGTAAAGGTGGCGATATTTCAGCCGATGCAAGAATTGTAAATGGCGATATTTCAGCCGGCAGGGAAATTTAAATAAAGTTTGGCGATATTTCAGCCGATTGCAAGACGTAAGTAAAGATGGCGATAATTCAGCCAATGCAAGAAATGTAAATGGCGATATTTCAGCCGGCAGGGAAAAATAAAGTTTGGCGATATTTCAGCCGATTGCCAGACGTAAGTAAAGGTGGCGATATTTCAGCCGATGCAAGAAATGTAAATGGCGATATTTCAACCGGCAGGGAAATTTAAATAAAGTTTGGCAATATTTCAACCGATTGCAAGACGTAAGTAAAGGTGGCGATATTTCAGCCGATGAAAGAAATGTAAATGGCGATATTTCAATTGGCAGGGAAATTTAAATAAAGTTTGGCAATATTTCAGCCGATTGCAAGACGTAAGTAAAGGTGGCGATGTTTCATCCATGCAAGATATAGGTAAAGGTGGCGATATTTCAGCCATGCAAGAAAGATAAGGTGGCGATATTTCAACCATACAAGTGGAGGTAGAGCTTAACCTTGGAAGGTAGAAAGGTAGCCTTATGTAGATGATGCAGGATGGAGACAACACTTAGTCTCGGAAGGCAGAAAGGTAGCCTTATGCAATGCAGATGGAGACAACACTTAGTCTCGGAAGGCAGAAAGGTAGCCTTATGCAACGCTAGAAATATAGATGGAAATAATGCTTAGTCTCGGAAGGCCGAAAGGTAGCCTTATGCAATGTAGAAAATGCAGATGGAGACAACGCTTAGTCTCGAAAGGCAGAAAGGTAGCCTTATGCAATGCAGGAAATGCAGATGGAGACAACGCTTAGTCTCGGAAGGTAGAAAGGTAGCCTTATGCAATGCAGATGGAGACAAAGCTTAGTCTCGGAAGGCAGAAAGATAGCCTTATACAATTAAGATAAATGCGAATAGTAAGAGAAAATTCTTAGCTGATAGCTGATCGTGATACTGCGGCTGCTGGGCCTTTGCGTGCGAATAGCAAATGCGAATAGGCATGACGGTTCAATGTGATTGCATAACATGTTTGGTAACTTTGTGACTTGGGTGCCTGCATCCAAAGAAAATCGTGAGTTTCGTAAAGGGAAAAGGTTAGTTCATTTTCTCGTGGCTTCCGGCATTGCGTGCATCATTGGGGTAGCGTTGCTAAACAGCAGCTATCATAGTTATGCATGATTTAACAAATATAACGTAAGTAGAAAATAGTTTTGTTTAAAATGAACCAACGACTGCAACGTGGTTCAAAGCATTGCAACCTCTCTTGCTTC
>MU742068.1:69554-91560 GCA_026770625.1 Nicotiana glauca
CTCAAAATTCTGCCCCAGTTCCAATAATAGGGGGAAATGGGATTTTTATTAACTTGTGACCGAACCCATAGGGCTGCCTACGTATCCCCTCTTAAACGGGAATCAGGTCAGGCGTAGTTCAAATTACATCATAAAGAAATCATAAGATTACACATAGTATCATTTTACTGCATCTGAATTGATTTGCTTCGGCCAGACTTCTCCGTCCATTTCTGCAAGGATAAGGGCTCCTCCAGGTTGGACTTAGGTCTATTCTCAAAATTCTCAACCTCTCTGATGACCTCTTCAGGCATTTCATCTTCTTCTGAGTCTATGTCCTTCTGTTGCGCAGTATCATTGCAAGTCACAGTTGTTGGTTCATCGTCAAGATAATTAATAGTAATGCTGTATAAAATAGAGTAAATGATGGAGAAGATAATAAGAGCGATATATATGATAAACTGAAATGCTTTTGATCAAATTCATAATTGTTTGAAACATCGGAGCTCTTTTCAAAATTAAAGACAATGCGGAAAGAAAATCAACTAGTAAAAATAAAATAAAATGAGATGCATGGTGCTTTTGTTTAGCCTTGCTACCCCGAAGCCTTCCGGGCCCTGACGGTCCTAATTGAAGAATTGCTGAGGAGGTCTCCCCTATTCACAGCTTGTATGGAAGGGCCTTCCTCCCCCTCCTCCTCAAAAAGAACACAACAGCCCATATTATCATCCTCTAGGAATAAATTCTTCATGGCTACCAATGCTTCGTCCTCTTCAGACCTATATATAGTATCTGCTGGCTGGAAGGTCTGCTCCAGGCTAGGAATCGAAAACTCCAATAGATAGTGGGGGCCGTGCCATGGTGGCGACCAGTTCTAGAATTTTTTCCAAGTATAATCGTACCCTAAGCCAAAGGTAGTGCCATGCTTCTTCAGTTTGATGGGCTTAGTGATCCCCTGAAGATTTTTACCTAGCCCATTTCCAGGATCGTACCCGTACCAATTCAGGATACATTCGATCTTACTGTCCTACCACTTGTCCTTGTCTACAGCGTTGACCCCTTCGATGTGGTGGTATGTTTCTTCGCCTATTCTCCTTCTGCCCCCGATCATTGGGATAGTCTGGCAACTATATATGGGGTTACTACCATCGCCATGAATGGTGACTTCTTGGTGATTCCATTCAAACTTCATCGCCTGATATAGAGTTGATGCTATGTCTCCGGCAGCGTGGATCCAGGGGCATCCCAACAGTAAGTTGTAGGATGCCGGGACGTCTATCACTTGGAAGTAAACGTCGATCCATGTTGGTCCCATTTGCAAGCACAGGCTGATTTCACCAATAGTAGACCTTTGGGACCCATCGAAGGCTTTGACGTTGATAGCCCCGTCTTTGATATCATGTATGCCTTTCCCCAAAGTTCTTAGTGTCACAAGCGGACAGATGTTGAGGTTTGATCCTCCATCAATCAGGACTCTAGTGATGAAATAATCTTCGCATTGCACGGTGATGTGCAGTGCCTTGTTATGACTCAAACCTTTTGGCGGCATCTCAACTTCATGGAAGGTTATTTTGTGGCTCTCCAGCACTTGCCCCACCATATTTTCCATTTCACCCCCGGTTATATTGCTGGGCACGTAGGCTTCGCTCTGTATCTTCATTAAGGCATTCTTGTGAGCGTCTAAACTTTGCAGAAGAGCCGGGATAGATATATGTGCCGATGTTTTGTTCAACTGTTCAGCGACCGAATATTCCTTAGCCTGTATTTTCCTCCAAAGATCGTCGGGTCATGTCTCAATGGGATGTCCCGAAGCTTGCTTACCAGACTCAGCTAGGTGCTCTAGGGTGTAGACCCTCCCTGTTCTAGTCATTCCTTCTGTGGCAATCATTTCCCTTGTCTTTGTCTTTCCTTTCCTCCTAGCTTCGGCAGTGTAATCCCATGGTATGGCATTTGAGTGGAATGGTGTCATGTCAGTCATTGCCACCGGAATAGGCACCCTTGGTGGTAACACAGCAACTTCATTGGGTGTAGGTGCCTTTGGAACTCCAAATTCAACTTCAATCGGCCCAGACGCCTTTGCAGAAGGAGGTGCTTCAAATTCAAGAGGTATAGAAATATTTACTTCGTCGTCCCTGAAGGGCTGATTCTGCACAACAATTGGGTTAAGGAAAACCGCTGGCTTCTTTGGTTCATCCCCTTCATCAATCAAACCTATCGACCCTTTGGGGTCCCAATCATTCTCGATCTCAATCATATGAATGTCTCCACCTTTGTGGTCAGGAAGGGGGTTGTTACGGACATTAAGAGCGGGCTCCTTTGCTACAATTTCCTTATTGTCGATCAGGGTCTGAATCTTATCTTTCAATGAATGGTTCTCATCAAGGGTGTGTCCCTTTATGCCAGAGTGATACGCACAGGTCTCGTTGGGGTTGATCAACTGGGAAGGGTTTTCTGGAGCTCTGGATGGGATAGGAGTGATGTAACCAGCAACTTTAAGTCTTTCATATAGCTGGTCAATTGGTTCAGCGATGGCTGTGTATTGTCTGGGAGGATTGCGGTCAAAATTTGGTCTGGGTCTTGGAGAATTTTGACGGGTGGGTGGTGATTGGTAGTGAGAGGGTTGAGCACTATAAGCTTGGTAAACAGGTGCTGATTGAGAGTATCTGGGTGAGGTGGGTTGATATGTGAGAGGTGGAGAGGATTGGTAAACGGGAGGTGTATAAGAGGGTGCAGGTGCTTGGTAATTTGGGATAGGCTGATATGTAAGTGGAGGTGATGGGTAAGTGTGGTATTTTGGTGGTGATTTGGCTCCCTGTGCGATCATCACGGCGCTTACATCTTTCTTCTTGGACGCGCCACCAGTTTGTAAAGCTTTATTAGTGGCTTGCAATGCTTCAAGATTTGTAAACATACCATTCTTGATGCCCTCTTCGATTCTTTCTCCGAGTTTGATGATATCAGAGAACTTTTGACCCTCGATCAGTATCAACCTTTCGTAATATTAGTGTGAGCACGTGATTTTTGCCATGTACGAATTACTCCAAAAGAAATCCAAAATAAAATAATTTTGATTAGTTTGAAATTGTTCTAAATTTTTGTGTTATTGTTTGCATTTATGTGTGCATGTCTATTTGTTTAAATTAATATAAAATACAAAATATGTTGCATTTGCATCTTTTGGTTTAATTTTACAGTTAGGATTAATTAAGTAATTTGTTTTACAAAAATAAGAAAACAAATCACAAAAATATTTTTAGCCAAGTTGCACTTTTATCGTTTAAAGGTCTAGTTGTGTGATTTTATTTTTAATTGGTATTTAATTTTGTGTGTTAATTATTAGTAGAAGTTAATTTGATTTTTTACAATTTAATCTAGGATTTTTAATGTTTTAAATTAGGAATTAAAATGAAGAAAAGAACAAAAATAGTAGACTGGACCGTCCAAATATTGATCAACGTCCAGGCCCATAACGTTTCTACTCGGTCCTATTGGCTGAATCTCGCAGACCATCCAAACGACGTAGTATCAGGTCAATACTACATCGTTTGAAGTTCCTCCAAGGAAAATCGATCCAGGCCTTTTATCTATCCTTCATCCAACGGTTGAGATCACCTCTCCAGCCCCGACCCATTTTTCCCAGACCAACCCAATACCCCTACTACTACCAAACGACCCCGTTTTGTATAGGCGAGTCGATCCAAGACGTTGATCTAAATTGATCCAATGACTTGGATTCAATCTCCTATATCGTATATAATTCGCTAAATGCACCCCCCCCCCCAAGCCAACCCCTACCCTCTTCGTCTCTGAGCCTTCAGAGACCAAAATTGCACGGCCTCAATCCGTCGCCCTCCGCCCACCGGTAATCGCCTCACAGCGGTTCTGGTGGTCCAAACAACCCCATCTTTACACCGTCGAACCCCCATAACCTCCTCGTCCCGACCCCCATACCAGCTAATTTCGAATCCCTGTGGATCGTCTCGAATCTTCAATTGAAGAATCGAACAAAACCCTAGCCGCCTTCGTTTACCACCAAACTTACACCCTGTGACCCCTGGACCTCCCTCGCCAATAGAACTCCCGTGTTGCCCCTCGAATCAAGCCCAAACGCTTCGAATCTTGATTTCGAATCAAGAACCCTAGCTGCCGCCACAAAACCCCAGTGGCGGCGCCGCCTCCCTTTGACTCCAAATCCCCACCCCATCACCCCTGGACCTCCCTCATCCCATAAACACCTCCATTTCCCTTTGAGTATCACCCCAGCTCTTCGAGCACTAAAGCACAGAAAACCCCTGATTTTAATTCAAAGTTCGCAGATGGTCTGTAAGGATTTGTTTGGTTTGAATTGGAGTTTAGCCGTGTGTTATCATGATTGAAAACACACGTTTAAACTCTATTTCAACCCAAATATGAAAGAGAGACGAAAGGTAGTTCCTGTTCAATCCGCCATGATTTTTCCGGGTATTTGTTTTCAATTCTCTTTTCTTTCATTTTTATCTATTAGTTTTTGTTTCAAATTCATTATTTCTTCTTCTCTTTCTTCATTTCTATTTTGATTTGAACCAATTCAGTCTTGTCCGCATAAGCCTAGTGCGTCTCAAGTTTAATTCGTTTAGTCTGTTAGTTTAAAGGTTAGTTCGTTGTGTAGTCACTGATAACATAGGACCGATTTTCTTGGTCAGTTCAATTTTCATGAATTCATCTGTTGTTATTGGCATCCGTTAATTACTGAATTAAAAGTTGAAGATTAAGTGGGAAGCCACATGTTGTTAGGCACGCCTGAATTTGATATTCAGGTTGCCCCATACCTGTTTTATTTAATAACAAAGACAGACAGTAGTGGCTCTTCAGGGAATAATAGGGAAATATGTTTTTTTTAATAAGGCTGAGTGATAGAACAGGGTGGAAAGAGGGGTGTATTTTGGGTATAAAAGAAGATCAGATAGTAGTGAAAAGGGAGAGTTTTTGAAGGTAGTCAAAAAGAGATTAGAGAACTTAGAAACTAGAGAGTTCTGGTGAGTCTTAAAAGAACATTCGCTAGAGTTCTTCATTGGCTTTTGAATCAATTTCAGAAGTCGCACTCGAAAGAGGCAATCAGTTTCTTACGCTCTTTTCATTGATCCTAAAATCCAGTATTGAAGAGAGCATTCTTAGATTTTTTTTTTTGAAATCAGTCTTAGGGTTCCTTTTAATCGTTCTAAGGGAGCATTTGTGAGAGTAAAGAAAGGTTACTGTTATATTGAAAAGAAAGAGTTGTTTGTCTACATTCTAGTCCCTAAATTCAAGTTTAAGTTTTGGGTTTATTTTTGGGGTTGTTCTATCAATCCCGCTTGGTTTTACGAACTGTCGGAACTATGTTTACGGCTGTTTTGGAACTCCAAATTGCTCCTGGTTTATCTGTTGTCGCTGGTTGCTATTTGTTATTGCTGTATTGTTATTGCCGCTGCTGATTGTTCTTTCTCCTCTTTTGGATTTTCATATTCTGGTACACACTTCAAAACTAAGTCGATGTAGCTCTCTTATTGAACAGGAAATGAAATTAAAGCTCATTCTCTGCTACGGATTCACAGTTTAATAATTCTGTTGTATTCTTGATAGTCTATCTATGATTTGATCAGTTTCTCATTAAAATTCAACTAGCATTACATGACTGGATTGGAATTGGGATCGCAGTAGATATTGGTTGTAGTTTATGGACTAAAAGTTGGATTCCTTGTAATTTAGAATGAACTTCATTTGTATTCAAAAGGATTGTATATGGACTGTATGAAGTGTTTTTCCCAAATCCATATAGGTTGATAGAATAATACATCAGTTTTAGTTAATTCCCTCTTAGTTTCTTTTGTTGTATAGATATGTTTAAAACAACAAGCTAGGCCATTTAGCAGTTGTTGTCATTTTCAGTCTGTAATTGAATAAGAATGTGATGAACTAGTATAATATTAACATTCTGATTAGTTTGCCAATTTAAGTTTGTTGGTTCTTGGTTTGTCTCACCATAGAAATTGTTGTTAGTTTTGAGTCGTTCTAGTCTTGATCTGCTCCGTCATAGTGTTTAAAGGCAAAGTAGGAGGATAGTTAGGAATAAAAGTTCAAAAAAAAATAGAAGCATCAGAATGTTTGGATCCGTTTAAATTTAGAAATGGCGTACTCGCCAGTACTCGAGGTCACATACGCAAACACATTAGCTCTCGGCTGATTAATTTTCGGATTTAATCTGCAATAAGGGTTACAATAAGTATTGAAAATTAGTTGTAAAATTGGCGAAACAAGGTACAAGTAGGTATTATAATAAGGCCCTGGTTTTGACCGATTTAAACTAAATAATGCCGGGTTACGCTCTAAGCCTGGGTATGAGCTCAAATCCAAAAATGAGTAGCATCTTAGTCAATTGAGTAAATGTGCGTTATTACAAACTGCTGAATACAGTCAGAATAGCTAGAATAGATTTCAGTAAGTATTTGGTTTAATTGAATTAGAGTTGAGTTCGGCTTAAAAGAAAAGAATCAAAAGCCTATCTTTGGGCAATCTGGGCTCCCGTGTTTGAACAAACGGCCTAGGTCCTGTTTTAACCATGTATTCATTCGGACCTGGGACCGAGCCTGTGACTAAGCCCGTTTTGTTTAAAAGTTTAAATGTATAGTTTACATAATAAAGCGGTTTAAAGTTAATAAAAGCACATAATTTATAACATGTATTAAAATCAGATATTTTAGCCATTTATAACAGTTTAAGCGACCGTGCTAGAACCACGGGATCCGGGGGTGCCTAACACCTTCCCTCGGGTCAACAAAATTTCTTACTTAGAATTTTTGGTTCGCAGACTTCATTTGGAAAGTCGAAAATTTCCTCGATTTGGGATATGAATAAATCGGTGACTTGGGATACCCTAATTTATTCCAAGTGGCGACTCTGAAATACATAAATAATCCCACTTCGAATATTGTCACTTTAAATGGAAAAACTCCCCTCGTATTTACCCTTCGGGGTAGGTGCGTAAAAAGGAGGTGTGACAATTAGGGATCCTGAGCTCGGATGAAGAACCTATTCATTTGTTGTTCTTCCAGGGCTGGCCTGACCTTTGCAGCTTCTATCCTCCAATGAGTAGCATACTCGCGGAATGTTTTGGTGGGCTTCTTCTTCAAATTCTGTATGTAGAACACATCCGGTGCGTTCTCCGTATTGAAACGGAATCTAACCATGAAGTCCGATGCCATGCCTACCCAACTCGTCCATTTCCCGGGGTCCTGATTGATATACCACGATAGTGCATCTCCCTTTAAGCTCCTCATGAAGAGTTTCATGCAGATTTTCTCGTCTCTTCCAACCCCAACTAACTTGTCGCAATAGGTCCTCAGGTGGACTCTAGGATCTCTGGTTCCATCGAACATTTTGAACTTGGGAGGTTTGTACCCCTTCGGAAGTTCCACATCTGGTTGAATGCATAAGTCTTCATAGTTTAGCCCTTCAATGCCTTTGCTACCTTCGACACCCTGAACCCGGCTAGTTAACTTCTTGAGCTCGGCTGCTAAGTTCCTGATGAGGGAGTCTTTGTCATCCGACACAGGTGCATTTGAGATCGGTTGGGTGTAGCAAGGTACAGTTTCCACAAAGATAGGAGTGTTATGGAGATGGTCATTTGTGGTGTTCAGTGGCTCGGGGATGAGTAATGGAGCGTTGTTGCATATGTTGCAGGTTTGGACGTGAGTAGGTTGTATTTGTGGTTGCGGGGTGTTTTGTGGAGGTACGGGATTCTGGGTGTTGACATCAGGAGCAGCAAGAGAGAATGATGGGCTTGCCATGTTCCGAAATTGGTCCAACTCTTCCTGGAATTTTAGCAATTTTTGTTCAAGATGAGCAGCAGTTCCCTTAGCAATTGGGGTACCCTGAGAAGTTTCCTCCCTTTCAATCTCCTTTCTAGCACTTGTGTTTTCCATTTTTCCTTTGTTCTTGTTCCGGACAGGACTCGGAGAAGGAGGAGGTGGAGGCCCTTGGATCTTGTGGAATATGCCGATGGTGCCAGAATGCACGAACTAACCTTTGGGAGGGGAATAAAAATAAAAGAAAAACAAAAAAAGGTAACAAGTTAGTGTGGGTTCTGAGGAAAAATATTGTAATATTTAAACACATTGTGCGAGAATATAAATCGTGTCCTAATTTTGGTGCCTCGTTGTGCCCGAGGTAGGTCTAGCGACAAATAATTTTGGAGAACTTATAATGCTAAATACCTCATTTTATTGATAAAAATAAGATGAATCCAAAACGATGCTAAATGACAGAAAGTAAATGTCACTAGTGGCCATTGTCCTTATTACACCATTAAGACAAAATAAAGGACTCCTGACTACTTGGTCCCAGAAGGACCTTTCCCAGATTTGGCATCTTTGTCTCCCTCGAACAGCTCCACTAACTCGCGTAGTCCTTGCAGCAAGTAGGTTCGGGCCAGATGTCCGCCTGTATTTCCTTCCGCATTTTGGCAATCTTCGATCCTCTTGATGAACTTTCCTTCCAGCCCTACTAGACCCTGCTCCAAACACCCTAACCGGTTGTTGGCATTGACAGCCATTTCTTTCCACTCCTCGATCAATTTTTGATGGGCTTCTTGTATTTCCCGATGCTCACTTTCACACTCTTGAATTCTCTTGCGCAGTTGATTATACTTAATATGTGCTTCAGCATGCTCGTCAATAATTCTGTGACCTCGAACGAATCTCGGCTGACCCATGCCATTGTCTTCTAACCAACCCGAATAATGCGGCACACAACCTGCGTGGTACCTGTCAGGCTCAATGGATTCCTTCCCAAAACGATTTTGCAATGACACAAATGCTAAGCTTGGCACCTGTGAGGGCTATCATCATCCTGGAAATCAGCCCTGAGGTTACTAGTTTTATCAACCCTTGGTAAGATTTGTCTTCTTCCAGCTTGCCTCATGGCTCAGAGAGGAACGTAAGGATAAGTCCCTCTCAAACCAATCAGTATGAGAAATGGTGCATCTCGGGATCGGACAATGAATTCATCCGTAGGGAACCACTCAAACATCCATTGCACCTGTTCTTCTTTCAGGTTTTCGAACAATTCTACCCACTCTCTGGCGTCCTCTGGCTGTGCGAACATTCTAGGCATATAATTCATACGCCTTGGCTGATGGAAGGGGATATGATCATCCCAATCTCTGCGTAAAATCTCCTATCGGTATTCTCCTTTCTAGAGGTGTTCCATGAGCCACAGCTGAAGCAATAAATTGCAAACCCTCAAAATGACTACCTTGTTGTTGACACTTGTCCAAGGAGTGGTATATCTCGGCAACGATCATGGGCACTATGCTGAAATTCTGCCCACTAATCCCTTCCATCAAAGCTTTGGTTACCATGGCTAGTCTGGTGTGGACCCTAGCCTTCTTCATGGAGAACACGATTATCCCCAAAAAGCAAACATGAAGACAAAAACTCTTCTATGGACATGCCCCAATGAGGTGATAGCAAATTCATATGAATTGGTGTGGTATGACTTGCTATAGCCATACCTCTCATAGATAGTCAAATGGGATGTAGGAGTCTTTCAAACAGGTTAAGTCGGGGTTTTTCTTCAATCCCATCATCTTAAGAAAACCCCTTCCTTTGTGATTTTCTGGCATGAGCAAACCCGAAGTCTCCCAAGGAATCCCAGCTAAACCCCCTATCTCTTCAAGTAAAGGAGTCATTTCTATATCACCAAAGCGGAACACAGATTTGTCGCTATCCCAGAACAATGTTGCAGCCTCTATGATTCTGTTGTTAGGTTGAATCTCTATGAGAGAAGACAGATTCCCTAGGTACTTGCGGATGATTGTTTGATCACTTGAGTGGAGGTCATACCACCAATTCAGCATCCTTGGATGAATGTTGGTTACCATGCCAAATTTGGGGATTTCGTGCCTCATTTTCTGCAAAACAGAGTGTTAGGCCCTTACCCCCCTCCAGACTTGACTATTTAAATCAATAATTAGCATAGCAAAGCACTTAAGTTCTCCAAATAAATGCACAGAACGTGAAGGCATCCATTTGGGTTTCAAGGAAACCCGGTGGACTTTGGACAAGGCTATCTTAATGAGTCCTCATGTGGATAACTGAATCAGCTAGTTTTGACCATGATACATGTACAATTTAACGGAGTAAGGTTTCTATTTTGAAGTGCTAGACTGGTACCCTTGAGTGGACAACTCAAGAGGGAAAGGCACGGAACCGTTGAGTATACCGTTGATCGACAGGTTTTGCCGCAAACACGCCTTTGCCGAATTTAGGGGTTGATAGTATTGGAAGTGCGCAACTACTCATTATAAGCGTTGCTATAGAATTTGTTTGGCACGAGTGGAATATGATGTTGAAAAAGATGCAATACAAGAATGAAACATATTGACATGTATTTTCATGTTCATACAATAAAGTCAGTAATGATTGCTCAGAAATTACAACAGTATTGATGGAAAAGCGATGAATGAAAGTAAATAAAAAAAAGAAACAAAAGAAACAAGTTAGTTTCAAATAAAGACATTAAATAAAAGCAATAAAAGAAGGCAATAAAGTCACGTATAGCATGCAATGGTAAAAGCCTAAAGAAATATCCCCAACAGAGTCGCCAAGCTGTCGACGCCCCCTTTTTCTTCGTGGAATCGGACATACGACATTTGAGAAGACAACTCTATTCCCATTTGGGAATTGGGTTTTGGATTTTAAGAGGAATTAAAGATGAAAAACAGAGTTGGGTAAGGGCTTGAAATTATCCCGAGGGGAAGGTGTTACGCACCCCCCAAGATCCACTAGTGTGGTTCCCGGCCATGCTACAATTGTGACTTTAAATGCAAGCAAATAAGTAAACAAGCAAGCATTGCAAATATGGGAAAACTGTTACAAATAAAAGTGTAAAAAAAGATTTAAAGATGCTGAAATTTAGAAGATAACAGTTTTGCAATTTAAGAAGAGATAATCAATGAGGGGAGAGATCGAATAAATAATGCAAATAACTTAGGGAAATAAACAGAAACGGAAGTTTAAAAAAGGTTTGGGCAACTTTTGAAAAATTTTGAAAATAACAAACTAATAAAGAGGGAGGGCGTCCTAGGTTTATACATTACATGGATCATTCGCACAACACTAGTACTTGATTGTACGCATAGTGTTATCGTGTAATCGTCATCTTCATATCTACCCTTCCCACCCCGTTAAGGTATCAAAGTGAGAAATGGTATCGTTTACTTACCGCATGCTACTACCCGTCCCAATCCTATCAATCCCGAGGGTATTAGGACTTCTAATCCTAAAAGGGAAAGAAAGGGATGGAGGC
This sequence comes from Nicotiana glauca, assembly GCA_026770625.1. NCBI lineage: Eukaryota > Viridiplantae > Streptophyta > Magnoliopsida > Solanales > Solanaceae > Nicotiana > Nicotiana glauca. The sequence goes on from MU742068.1 coordinate 80,856, forward strand.
CTTTATGGAGTTTAAAGGATAAAATTCTAGCTCGACATTCAAAACAAGTACCAAGTAAAAGGGGAGAACAAATAATCATACAAGGCTCAAATTAACCCCAGAAATCAAACAATCATTTAGTTTAGCATGCCTTAACAAATACTGATTTGGTCTTAGATTAAATTTAAGCAGTGAGCGGACTGGTTCAACACATGTGTTTAGGCAGAAAGTCTGCATTAGGCAGCTCGGATACAGTTGTCAAATATTAAGGCATTTAAAGAAAGCAGTGATTTTTAGAAAGTAACTAATGCAGAAGTGTTTTAAAGGAAAAGGGGGACTACAGACTTAGGACAGCATTTAGGAAATGAATTTCAAAAAGGTATCAAGGAACTGTTTCAATTGTACATGCAGAAAGAGTAGTTGTTGAAATCCATAAGAGACAAGACTTTAAAGAGTAAATTGCGGAACTGATTTAAACAACAAGTTCAGGGATTATTTTGAAAAGATATGCATTTAGGCAGACTATTAGAGAAGCTGTATTAGAAAAGACATGCAAATTTGAAAAAAAAACTCGATTTTTGGGACAAAAGCACACTGGTTTAAAAGGGTTTTATCAAAGGTTAAAATTTGAAAACGTTACCAAGTTAGGCGTCTAAGAACCAATTAACCAATTATTACTGCTTTAAAAGGGCCAAACGATTTTGATGCAAAATCCTATAGGCATGATATTTATGTTATCGATTTTAGCACTTGTTAATGAACTTGTGAAAAGTTGCTTGTTTAATTAATCCTAAAATTTGCCTAATGAATATGCATATCCTATAGGCATGATATCTAATAATTTTTAGGAAATTTACACTCATACGGGCATGATCTCGTGATGCGTAGTTACAGAACATAAGGATTAAATCCGATAGACATTCTTTCTAGGTGAGTTAAGCGTTAAATCCTATAGGCATGGTCTCTATGTGATTGAATCATTATTAAAGCTCCTATAGGCAGGATTTCTAGTTTGATAAAATAAATCCTAAGTCATGATTTCTACCCTTTGGATGCAAGGAAAATAAAGACCCCTCCCACACCCTTTTACTATAATCCCCAAGTTTTATACAAAATTATTACAACCCAATGAATCAAACTAGAAATTAAGAGATACATCAAAAGCTAACATCTTGATCCGAGCAGCCTAATTCAATCCTAATGTCCAATAACATGTATTTAACCAACTCCGGGATCCAGATTTCCAAAGCCTTCTCATTATCCAGGTTGTTTCAAAGTTCCAAGGAATCTCAGGGATCCCCGGCATTGCTTACACCTAAGATACCATTAGAATTAGGAACAGTGCAATGTGGAAAAGCCAGCTCTGAGGCATCCAAGTTCAGAGGGAGCCCAGGGGTCCCAAAGCATGGCTTACAAGAGAGGGGCAGAACTTATAGCTAGGAATAAGTGCAAAGTGAAAGGGAATTAGGGGAGGCCATGACAGGTGGTGGTCATATCTAGCCACAAAGTAGGATGGCACAACCCTGACCACTTGTTTAGTTGAACAAGTTAGGAGCAGACCTTTTGAAGGTCAAACCAAGATCTGGATAGTGATTAGGACACTATCAGACCCGAGTCCAGGGCTCAAGCACATAAAAGGGGAAAGGGAATGGGTATTGGTTGAGTTAGGGATTAAAAGAACCCAGTTCAGGATCATAGAAAATAATATTAGAGTGTTGCTATGCCGTGAACAATAACTCACATGCAAAGGGGTAAGGGAATTCATAAGGTATCAAATTCACAACAAACAAACGATTGTACACATTATTTAAATACTGGAATGTAAAGAAAAGGGGAAACAAATGGGCAGAATTAATCACATTGCTGTTGAGGCATGTAAACCAATTGAGACATACCAGTATAGAGGCAAAGAGTGCAGAAGAAAGCAAACACAGTCCACAACAATGCAAGTATCAGAAAGAGGGTGACTATAAGTGAATTGTGAACTCAGATGGTGGTATGTGTTCGTGTGTGTGTTCAAAGGAAGGGAGGAGAATATTTATAGATTGCAATCAGGCAGGGAACAAGGTAAGGAAATAACCATGCACCAATTTGAATCAATCAGTAGCAGAAAAATCCCTTTAATTGAGGGATTTAAGTTTGAACAGTAAAGGGCAAGAGTTATTTAAGGAAAGAGATTAAGTAAGCATAGTATACAAATAAAGGGGTAAATACACAGGGGTTTTAATTAAGGAAAGAATCTTTAGACGCGCAGTCAGCTTAAATAAGGCAAAGACATGGTAAATCAACTAACACATAGTGAATCAGGGAATCAAGGATTCAAAAATCCACAATGAACCCAGCTAGGAATAGGTTAAAAAGAGTTTTCAAATAAAACAAGGAAAGAATCAATCATGCTGACACAAGAAAGTCTGAAATTAGTTCCTAATTCTAGAGGGACAACCAGTGTATATAAAGAATGCTCAACATTGGGCGTATGAGGTTAAATCAATTTAAAGATGAGAACCAGACAAACACATAGTGGACAACATTCAGAAACCTCAAAAGAAACCCAAAATTCCTGACGTGCAAGTTCTAGAATGTCACAAAAAGGTCACAGAGATAGGTAGACACGCACAAACAGAAACAAGAGAAAACCACGAGTGTTAAGGCAAAGGCAGGCAAGAACATGATCAACGAAACTTTAGAAACAAAAAATTAAAGCATGAGCTTGAACACATATAGCAAAAAGTAAGTCAATAAACTAGGCTAACATGTGAACAAAGAGGTAAAAGAATCTCCGTAAAAGATCCAGTAAGAAACCCAAGAGCAGGCTAAAACAATGAGCACGAGCACACATAAAAAGAGTAAAAGAATCAGAAACATTTAGAAACCATTTTCAGAAAACCCTAAAAAATAGGATTCGAACAGTTTTGAAAAGGGAAAATTGGGGAAAAACTCTAAAATGGCACACATAGCATAGATCTAGCATAGATCTAGAAGAATAAGCAAAAAAGGAACCTCGATTAGGTTAGGGTCTCTGAGAACCCTAAAGGACGAGAGAGGCTTGGAAGTCACAAGAACGTATCTGAGATAAAGTCGAATCTAGGCTCAAGAGGCTAAGACATGCCGGAGCAAGGCCGGAAACGGTGAGAGAATCTCGAATCGACCAAGGTCTGGATGAAGACCTTTAAGGTCTAGCCTCGAATCTTCAGTGAGAAAGCATGTGGGAGCAGGAGATGATGATTAAAGGTCGTCCATGGTTAGATTAGCCATGGATTCCGGTGGTTTGAGGTTGAAGGGGGGAGGCAGGTGGGTATTAGGGTTTCAGAGGTTGAGAGGGTTCGAGAGAGATGAGGGATTTCAGAGGCGGCTGTTAGAGAGAAATGAGGGGTTAGGGTTGGGTTAGGTGAGTTTAAAAAGGAAAGGAGTGATCGTGGTCGTTGATCAAAATGATCAATAGCCAGGATTAAAAGAAATTCGGGCGGGTTAAATTGTTGGATCGGGGTGTCGGGTTAAAACTAAAATTGGGGCCGGTCTAATTGGGTTGATTTTAGGCTAAAATTGAAATGGAATTGGGGTTATAATTGAAATGAAATGAGGCCAAAACTTAAATAGCCAGTTTTTCCTTTTTATTTTATAAAATAATAGAAATGATTTTGAAATTAAATTAAAGGTACTGAATAATATAATGATATATAAATATTAATTTAAAAAATACTGGAACCAATTTTATAATTATAAAATGCTATAAAATCTTAAAGAGGCTAGTATTGAAATTATATGCAATTTAGTTTTAAAAAAATACCAAACGAATTTGTAAAAATATGCAAAAATCATGTCAGCTATACTTTGATATAAATATGAGAATAAAAATAAATTGTCCACCAAAATGATAGCTTTTTGGGTATAATTATCGGATTTTATGGTATAAAAATAGGCAATAAATTGGTTTAAAAATTATTAAAATGCCAAAAAAAATTTGGTGTACTTATATATGCTATTTTGGAAGTATTTTGGGTATGAAAATACATAGGGAAAAATTGGGTATCAACAGCTGCCCCTCTTTACCCGAGGAGGATGAAAGAGTTGTCGGGTAAAGATATGATAGCCAATTTTGACCGAAAGCGGCATTTTAAAAAGATTTTTACCGAGCTCTGGTTTCTGAGCTGCCTACATATCCCTGGTTTTACAGGAATTAGGCCGTATGTAGTTCAAGAACCATTGACGGAACATGCCGATGGACATTTGAAAGGACATACACAACACTTGGGGGGAAGCAGGAGGTGTTTTGAACTTGATAGGCTACGGGAGCCGGAGTGGAATCGCTCTTGCTGAGAAGGCTGGTGCCGGCCGATATACCTGCAAGGGAGCAATATAGGCGTATATTGTGCATAGACTAAAACATGATGCAAGCTCCCGTCGGACCATGAATGTTGTCCTCAGACGGTTACGATGATGTCCTCCGACCATGATGTCCTGGGCCATGAAGCGCAAAATCAAAGGATTCGCAGGCTATGAAATAATGTTCTCGGTCTATGATAATGGTGCCTCCGAACCATGATGCCTTTGAATAATGATGTGCAAGATATAAAGTGGGATCCTCGGGCCATGGCATGGTGTTCTCGGGCTATGAAGATGATGCCTCCGAACGATAACGCCTTTGGACAGTTTGGCGATATTGCAGCCGATTGCAAGACGTAAGTAAAGGTGGCGATATTTTAGCCGATGCAAGAAATGTAAATGGCGATATTTCAGCCAGCAGGTAAATTTAAATAAAATTTAGCAATATTTCAGCCGATTGCAAGACGTAAGTAAAGGTGGCGATATTTCAGCCGATGCAAGAAATGTAAATGGCGATATTTCAGCCGGCAGGAAATTTAAATAAAGTTTGGCGATATTTCAGCCGATTGTAAGACGTAAGTAAAGGTGGTGATATTTCAGCCGATGCAAGAAATGTAAATGGCGATATTTCAGCCGGCAGGGAAATTTAAATAAGGTTTGGCGATATTTCAGCCGATTGCAAGAGGTAAGTAAAGGTGGCGATGTTTCGATGCCACTGAATACACAGTGTGTCCTTAAGGTAATTATTCCCCTCAAGTACCCGTGGTTTTGGACTACATCCTCCCAGGATAGAACAATTTAACTCACCAGTGTATCGGTACCTAAAACTCTGTTGATCGGCGAACCACTCGATGGTCGTAAAATACACTGGAATATTTTGTGCAGAAGAAGAAGAAGAAGATTCATAAAAGTTTGTAAGTAAATATTCTGGGATTTGAAGGTCTATTTATAGCCAACTTGGTGATGTTTTTGAAGAGGTTTGCAACCTTTTAGAATAGTCATGGCTGTTGGAATAGGTGTGACCCTCTGAAGAGGTTTGCAACCTTTCAGAACAGTCATGGCTGTTGGAACAAGTGTGACCCTCTGAAAAGGTTTGCAACCTTTCAGAGCAGTCATGGCTGTTGGAACAGGTGTGACCCTCTGAAGACGTTTGCAACCTTTCAGAACAATTATGGCTATTGGAAATTTTTGCGGAAAATTTAAAACGAATTTAAATTAATCCGAAAAAGAAAAACGGGCTAGACCGGACCGGGTCACGGGTCATCCCTCCATTTCTTTTCCCACCAGTTTTTATTTACACCTCTTTTGTTATTATTTGTTAAATAACAAACCCAACAGGGCTTTCCCTAAACTACAAGCTTTTCTTTGAATCCTTTAGCTATAGCATGGGATATTTGAAGAATTTCCTTTCTACAAACCTTCTATAATACTCCATAAGAGCCATGATATTGAAAAACCATAAGTGGCCTTGAAGTCGCAGAACACCATCAACGCCGATAATAACCTCATTGGCGTCACCCTATAGCACTGTCCCTCTAAGGACAAGCAAGTGTGGATTACCATACAGACGAGCCTTGATCCACTCGAATAAAGAATACTAAGCCACAACACATGTAAGAACTCGACTGGGCTCTGAAATAACCAACCTCACAAATCGTATAACGACTCGACCGGTAGTTTTGAGCCCTAGCATGTCGTTCAGCAGTCTGAGTCTATGAGCAGCTTCATTTCAGGTATTATGACTTGTACGCATGGTCGGAATTGAATTTCGGGAAGTTCAAAGTTTATTTGGAAAGAGAATTCTCATTTCGGAAGCTTAAAGTTGAAGGAATTAACTAGGATTGAATTTTTGAGTAAGCGGCCTCGAAATTAGAATTCGAAGGTTCCAGCAGGTTTGTATAATTATTTCGGACATAGGTGTATGTTCGGGTCGGATTTTGGATGACCCGGGAGTGTTTTGGCGCCTATTGCGGAAGTTAGCATTTTGGAAGAAATTTCATAAGTTTTGGTTGAAGTGAATTTCATTGTTATCGATGCTCGTTTGGAATTTTGAGTCTGGGAGTAGCTCCGTATGGTGATTCTAGAGTTGGGAGCGCGATCGGAAGTGAATTTGGAGGTCCGTGGAGCAATTTGGAGCCATTTGGCTAAAGATAGAAAATTGAAGGTTTTTGAGAAGTTTGACTGGAAGTGAAATTTTTGATATCGAGGTTGGAATTCGATTCCGGAATTTGGAGTAGGTCCGTAATGTCGAATATGAAATGCGTGCAAAATTTGAGGTCAATCGGACATGATTTGACAGGTTTAAACATCGAAAGTAGAAGTTTGAAATTCTAAAGTTCATAAAGCTTGGATTGGAGGTTGATTCATGATTTTAGCGTTGTTTGATGTGATTTGAGGCCTCGAGCACGTCCGTAATGTATTTTGGGACTGGTTGGCATGATCGGTTGGGGTCTCGGGGGCCTCGAATGTGTTTCGGGGTGGTTTCGGAGCATTTCGGGCTGTTTTGGAACTGTTGTTTGCTGGTATCTGGTTTCCTTCTTCGAGAACGCGAAAGGAGTGTCATGTTCGCGAAGAGGAGTAGATGGGTGTCATGCCCCAAAACCGAGGGACAAGACCAGCACTCAACCGGAGGACCCCAGTCAAGCGGACCTGGAATTGCCTTTCCTATCCCGCGCGTTACCTCGTGATTCCAATATACATTATTCTTTTGAAATAGCAATTTAAGACTTAATCATAAACTTACAACTTGAGTTCATTCTTACTTTTTCTCATTTCCAGTATTTGATACCAAGTACTTGCAAAAAAATACATACAACATTTACCAACGTGGACCACGATTCCGAACCGTACAGTTACTACCCAAAATACTTTTATACACCACCCACATTGTGTCTACGGAGCCTCTATGAATACTAGGAACTCAACCAATACTAGCCGGCGACAAGGCCCGGCTATACCTTACAATACACAATAAATTCAAAAGAAGGTGGCATGAACCACACATGACCCGAAGAGGAAGTGGGCTCACCAATGCAACTGATGGGATGGAGAGGATGCACTACTGTTGATGGGCTGAATTACCTACTATAGAACCACTTACAATCATAACACGAATGTAGCGCCCCCGGTAAAAGGGACATTAGTACATTTGAATTGTACTGGTATGTATAACTAAACACCATCTAATTAGAAAGAACCATCAAACAAGAATAAAGAGATCATAAAAGTAAATCAAAAGCTTTAACAATCCCCACATCAACAAATAAAATGGATCACATAGCTTTCACATAATTTCCATACCTTTAGTTTGCGTTTCATAGCCCGTCATAGGGTTCACATATCATATTATACACATATGCATTTCATAACCCGTCAATAGGGTTCATATATCATATTATGCACCTATGAGTTTCATAGCCGGTCCATAGGGTTCACATATCATATTATACACCTATGCGTTTCATAGCACGTCCATAGGTTCCACATTTTATATTATAACCCTATACATTTCATAGCCCGTCCATAGGGTTCACATATCATGTTACACACCTATGCGTTTCATAGCCCGTCCATAGGGTTCACATATCATGTTACACACCTATGCGTTTCATAGCCCGTCCATAGGTTCCACATTTTATAATATACCCCTATGCATTTCATAGCCCGTCCATAGGGTTCGCATATCATATTATACACCTATGCATTTCATAGCCAGTCCATTGGTTCCACATTTCAATTAATCGGCACGTGGGGCCATAATCATTACAGCATACTTGGCACTAGGCCATATTTCATAACTCAATCTCTTATTTCTCACATTTCACATCATTTCCACATATTTCATATCAATATCAATTTCAACAACAAGCCATTAAATTCAAGATGTCAAGTACACATGAGAGGAACCATGAATCCTCGGCATATACAATATCTCAGAGATCATGCAGCTCAAGTTTATTGACAATGGAACTTTAAACACCAGGGGCTCTTCCAAATCAATAGAGGGGGTACACCAACCCGCAATAAAAACACACATCAAAGGCATAAGCAAATAATTACACCAATTATTCTTCAATCCTTCTTTTTCAATCATGACATTATACAATTATAATTCAAGTTCTCGGTACATTGGCCACACTCAATTTCCCAAATTCATTTGATTACTTCAAACATCTGTACACATAGAGGATTTCACATAGTTTGGCATAAGATATGCAACTCAATCTCAATTTAAGATCTTAGCATTTCAATATAGGATTCATGCTCCTTGCGCCCTTTTAAGTTATCAATAATAGCACCTTGATCATATTGGAATGCATATTTCACAATTATAGGGTCACAACACCAACTCATGTAAAGTACCAATAACAACAAGAATCCAAAGTTCAATATTACCACATTTACATAGTCACTTACTTCACTTACAAACATCTTTGTACATTACCAACAACTAGATACAATCAATCAAATATATTTGGTACATATAAGAACAATTTGGAAGATCAACCATAACGAGTTTTCTCACACAATTTGGTATCAAAATCTCACTTTAAACTTGACTTGAAGTCTAGGCATTTTAGCACATAATTTCCTCTTTTTTTTATATATCCTCATTCACCAAGAATAACATATTAAACACATTGAGGTACATCCTTCACATATATTCTTGCAATACCCAAATCCTTTGAAATGATGAATACTACATAAATCAAATTCCGGACTTATAACATACACAGGGAGACCATGGGAGCTCAATTTCTAAGAAGAGGGAGTTTTAACCATACATACCTCAAATTCGCCCCTTAATGACACTATAAGGATCCAATACAATTAAGCAACTCCAATCTACAATACAACATTCAATATGGCCAATATTAGTAATAAATCCCATAACTCATGCCATTTAGGCATATTATCAAACATCTTATAGGTATAAATCTTTACACCTCATAAATATAATATTGGTTCATCCAATTATCACCATTAACCAACAATTCACTCCACCATCATTCCTAACCAATTCATACTCCTAACATCACATGTGTGATCAACCATTCACACCCAACCAACAAAATTCTATCAAATAATCGCCTTTAAATCCCTAGCATGATCATGTATTTAAATTGGGAATTTATAGCTTCCAATCACCCTAACATGAGTTACCATACTTAATTCATACTCATATTTCCATAATAACTCCATATTTGTAAGTCTAAGGGTAAAAGATTACCTCTTGTAGACCAAATCTTGAAAGACAACTTTGGGGTGTTCTTGAGGTTTTGAAGAAATCCTATGAAATCCAACCAAAATCATATTGTGACTAGTAATTGAGAAGTTAAATCACCATGAAAACACACTTAAAAACTCACATTAGGTGTGCAATTTGATGCCTTGGTCGAGTTGGGGTGTAGAGAAAGCCCTAAGCTTGAGAGATATCTCAAATTCTCTTATTTTCGGTCTTTAGGGGTATTAGAATCCTTCCAATAGCGCGGTCGTGCACCTGGGCGCGCTAATATGCGCATCCAAAAGCAGAATACTACACAATATGCGCGTCCACTAGTGCGATCGCGCACCTAGGCGCGCTAGTGACACATGCCCAGGAAAATTGTCATAACTTTCTGTATACACCTCCAAATGACGAACGGTTTGTTGCATTGGAAACTAGACTCAAAGGGATGTAATTTGATAGGTTGTTCATCACACAAGTCCTTATATAAATGGAGACATAATCATCCAAAGTGAGGTCTTATGCGCACTCATTTACAACTTTCGTCCAATATGAAATTTTCCAACTTGGCTTAGACTTAGGCCTCTCCTTAGACCCCAATTCACTTCTAATATGTGTTATACACTTATTAACATATCCAATTGATATCCATCATATCCTTAATCCTCATTTGCACACGAAATAAAATTATTAGCCTACCTTGGCACGACGAAATCATAAATTACTCGGAAAAAAAAATTTGGGGCCTTACAATGGGGCTGCTAATTTTAGCCTTCGCGAACGTGACCAAGGCTACATGAACGCGAAGAAGGTAAGGGAGAGCTGGTCCCAAGGCCATTTGGTCTATGTGAACACATAAAGGACAACGCGAACGCGGCGGGTCTGGGAAGTTGGCCAGCGCGAACGCGGTCAGCGGGTCGCAAATGCGGAGAAGGATTTTTCTGGGCTTGGGGTCATAGGCCTACGCTAACGGGCCTTATCTAAAGATATGAATTCATATTCCATTGTATAACGGGCGATGCACGTTTGTTTGGATGATTTCCAAGATACTGCTCCACCTCCAATTGTGAAAACATATCTGTCGACACCCCCCTTTTCTAAAGAGCGAAATCGGGTTCACGACATTTGGGAGGACAACTCTTTTCCCACTTTGGGAATTTGGTTTTGAGAGTTTGG
>MU742068.1:93331-127141 GCA_026770625.1 Nicotiana glauca
CCCCTCCCACACCCTTTTACTATATTCCCCAAGTTTCATAAAAAGATTATTACAAACTCAATAAATCAAACTGGAAATTAAAGATACATCAAAAGCTAACAGTTGGATCCAAGCGGCCTAATTCAATCCTGATGTCCAATAACATGTGTTTAACCAACTCCGGGATCCATATTTCCAAAGACTTCTCTTTATCAAGGGTGTTTCCAAAGTTCTAAAGAATTTCAGGAATTCTCGGCATTGCTTACACCCAAAATACCCATTTAGAATTAGAATAGTGCAGTGCGGAATAGCCAGCCCTCAGGCATCCAAGTTCAGAGGGAACTCCAGGGTCCCAAAGCATGGCTTGCAGGAGAGGGGTAGAACTTAGAACTAGGAGTAAGTGCAAAGTGATTGGGAAATCATAACAAATGGTGGTCATACCCATCCATAGGTGCAGACTGGCACACCCTTGACCATTTATTTGGTCAAACAAGTTAGGAGCAGACCCTTGAGGGTCAGACCTGAGTCTGAATGATGATTAGGACACCACCAGACCCAAGTCAAGCTCAACACATAAAGGGGAAAAAGGGAAGTGGGAATTCATGTAAGCACATTAATGGCAGGAACATGAGGAAGGAAAGCATAACAAACTAAGAAATAAACACATGGTGAAGGAAAGCATAACAGACTAAGCAGTAAACACATAGTGAAGGGGGCATTATTTAACTAAGAACATACCAGTTGCGAAGTAAAAAAAAAAAACAGCAGAGTAAGCAAGCAGCAAGAAATCAGCAGGAGCAGACTTAAGTTTGCAGCAGAACGCTTGAGAGTTCACGAGAACTCAAGAATATTTCAGAAGGTAAAAAGGAGAAAAGGAGAGTAGAAAGCAGAGTGCTCAATACTATAAATGAGAAGCAGTTTAATCGAGAGAAAACCCAGTATTCCAATGTGTGAAAGCCTGTTTGTGCAGAAAAGTTGTCGGAAGAGTAAAAGGGTAGCCCCTTTTATAGTGCAGAAAACAGGTAAGAAGAAGGTAAGAAAATAATTTGAAAACCAATCACAGGCTGTTTCCCTTTGGTTAAGGGATTGATTTCAAACAGGCATGATAAATAAGGAAAGGGCTTTGATTTAAAATCTTTTCCAGGGCAATATAACACGGGCAAATACATAGAGCATTACTTAAGGAAATAGCTTAGTAGCACACGGTTTGGGCAAAAAATAAGAAAAGGCAATCAATCACAGCCAGTAAAAATCAAAGTTTGAGTCTTGGTATGAATGAATCTAACTGAGAAAGGTGAAGAGGAACTTAGTTTAAAGAAAAATCATCAACACTCAATCAGACCCCTTTAAAAAGGGACTTGGAATCAATCACAGGCTGGCCAAAGGCCTTTTGAAAGAGGAGAATGTCTTATAAAAAGCATGCAGAGACAAGAGAGAGTTGTTGTAAAACTAGCAAGAAATTAGAGTAACCAAGAAGGTTAGGTTCATAGACTCGGAATGAGTCTAAAAGAGAATCAGGGTTATGAGTGGAGCCCTAGTCCAAACACAAGGTCAAGCTTGTCAAAACCCCCCTGAATACTAGTGTTTCTGACTCGAATCAGATGCATAGATGAGAAAACAACGAATAGAATAGACTCAGTAGTCTCTTTCTTAAACAAATAGCAAGTTTGAAATGTAGGGAATACATTCAGGCAAAGCTTGTTACTCAAACAAGTTTAGAAGCGAAAAAGCGATACAGGTTTAGGAAAACAGTAGATGGAGCATGCTTAGGAAGAACTTGGTAAAAAATCTAATAAAGCAAGAAAACATAAAGAACCCAGTAGGAGATACATACAATAAAAATCACATAGCAGAGATAATCATGCGAGCTTAGGCTAAAGGCACAGGACAAATGCAAAGCATAGAAGGATCATGCTTAACAGAAAGAAAAAGCGGAAGATCAAATACGTGCGTAGCAGAGAAGAAACATACGAGATAAACACAGATGAAACACACATAAAGAAAAGAGAAGAAAGAATCAGAAAATTTTTTCCAGAAACCCTAGTTTGAAAATCAAATGATTTTAAAAGAAAAAAAATTGGGGAAAACCCTTGAAATATCGAATATAGCACAGATATAGCATAGATCTAAGAGAAAACAAACAGAAAAACCTCGAATAGCTTTAGGTTTCTCTGAAACCCTAGAAATGAGAAGGCTTGGAAAGGGTCTGGTCTCGAACAGATCTGAGCCATAGCTAGGCTTTTAAAGCTCGAACACGTCGGAACATGGTCGGAGAGGCCATAAAACAATAGATCTGTGGAGGATCTGCTCGAACACCATCGAGGTCGGACCTCAAAATCTCGAACAACCAAGGCTTGGGGAGAAAGGAAGGTGAGCACAGGCCGTCCATGGCCTGAGAAGCCATGGACTCTGATGAGATTGATCGGAGAAGACGATGGAGGCGATTAGGGTTTCGAGTGCTAGGGAGCGTTTGAGAGAAGGAGAGAGTTTGGGGGAAGCTATCTGAGAGAAATGAGGGTTAGGGTTAGGTCAATTGGGATTATAAAGGAAAGGGTGAACGGTGGTCGTTGATCTAAATGATCAACGGCCAGGATTAAGAGGGTTATGGGTTGGGTTGGTTAAATGGGTATTGGGTCGAGTAACTAGGTTAAATTGGATTAGGGAATTGGGCTGGCCCAATTGGGCATTAGGATCGGGGCCGATTGGGTTTAAGATTAAAACGAAATTGAGGTTATAATTGAAATGAAATATGGCCAAAATTGAAATAGCCAGTTTTTCCCTGTTATTTTATAAAAATAGTAAAAATAATTTTAAAAGAAAATTGAACATGCTGAACCAATTAATAATACATATGTATTAATTAAAAAAAAATTAGAACTAATTTTACAATTATAAAACACTACAAATAGGCTATAATTGCATTTACATGCAATTAACTTTTAAAAATAACAAGCAATTTTGTAAAAATGTACAAAAATTACCTTAATTATATTTTGGTATAAATATGAGAATAAAATAAATTATTCGCTAATAATGATAGTATGGAAATAATTATTGAATATTGAACTATTAAAATAGACAACAAATTGATTCTAAGAACTTTAAAAAATAAGGAAAAATACCAAAACTCTTGGGAATGCATATATATGCATGAATATACTATTTTGAGAATATTTGGGTGTATAAAATACATTAAAAAAATTGAGTATCAACAATATCCACTCGTGGATTTAACTTCAAATGATCCGGTGATCCAATTTGCATCACTATATCCCTCGATCACAGAAGGATATTTGTTATAATGCAAAGCATAATTTTTGGTATGTTTCAGATACCCCAAAACTCATTTCATTGCCATCCAATGTATTTGATTGGGATTACTTGTAAACTGACTCAGTTTGCTAATAGCACATATTATATCTGGTCGCGTACAATTCATGATATACATCAAACTCCTAATACTCTTGCATAGTCCAGTTGTGAGTCACTTTCACCTTCATTCTTTTGAAGTGCATAACTCACATCAATTGGAATCTTGGCAATTTTGAAATCCAAATACTTGAACTTGTCAAGTACCTTTTTAATGTAGTGAGACTGTGATAATGCTAGACCTTGTGGAGTCTTGCGAATTCTGATTCCTAAAATTACATCAGCAACTCCTAAATCTTTCATGTCAAATTTGCTAGACAACATGCGTTTTGTAGCATTTATATTTATCATACTTTTGCTCATTATCAACATGCCATCAACATATAAACAAACAATAACTTCATGACCTGGAGTGTTTTAATATAAACACATTTGTCACAGCCGTTGATTTTAAATCCATTTGCCAACATTGTTTGGTCAAATTTTGCATGTCATTGTTTGGGTGATTGTTTAAGTCCATAAAGCGACTTAACAAGTTTGCAAACTTTCTTTTCTTTACCAGGAAGCACAAAACCTTCAGGTTGTTCCAGGTAAATCTCTTCCTCCAATTCTCCATTTAAGAAAGTTGTTTTAACATCCATTTGATGGATTTCAAGACCATACACGGCCGCTAGTGCCACTAACACCCTAATAGATGTTATCCTTGTTAATGGCGAGTAAGTGTCAAAGTAATCAAGGACTTCCTTTTGTCTATAAACTTTGACAACAAGTCTTTTCTTATATTTATCAATAGTGCCATCAGCTTTAATTTTTCGTTTAAAGATCCATTTCAAACCTAAAGGCTTATTTTCAGGAGGAAGATCAACCAATTCTCATGTATGGTAATCCAAAATTGATTGCATCTCACTATTGACTGCCTCTTTCCAAAATGCTGAATCAGAAGACGACATAGCTGCTTTAAAAGTTTGAGGCTCATTTTCAAGCAAGAATATCACAAAATCTGGTCCAAAGGAAGTAGATGTTCTTTGACGTTTGCTACGCCTTGGATCTTCTATACTTGGAGTATTTTCCTTTGGTTCTTCCCGAGGTCGTTTAGGTCTTTCATTAGACGACTTACATTCCATTTTATACGGATAAATATTCTCAAAGAATTCAGCATTATCTTATTCAATTACCGTATCAATATGAATGTCGGGATTTTCTTATTTATGAATCAGAAAGTGATATGACTTACTATTTGTTGCATATCTTATAAAAACGGAATCAACAGTTTTCGATCCGATTTTTATCCTTTTGGATTTAAGAAATTGCACTTTACCCAAATACCCCCCACACTTGGAAATATTTCAAGTTAGGTTTTCTTCCTTTCATTCATCTTTCATATAAATGGATTGCGTTTTGCTATGGGGAACTCAATTGAGTATTCAGTTAGCGGTAAATATAGCTTCTCCCCACAAGATCTGGGGTAAACCAGAACTTACAACAAGGCATTTTATCATCTCCTTTAACGTTCTACTCCTTCTTTCCGCAATTCTATTAGATTGCAGTAACTAAGGGGCGATCGTTTGGTGAATAATTTCATATTCCAAACATATTTATTCAAAAGGATATTCATATTCAATGCCCCTATTATGTTGTTGAGCCAACCATAAGAATTGCTGTTTGTGTCACTACATAGCCAGAATTAATAAATGGTGAAGTTTTTAATCTTCAAACCAATCTGACACATTCAGAAGTAATAAACGGTGAAGTTTTTAATCTTCAAACTGATTAATATGTGACACAATCAAATTTAATAAACAATGAAATTTTTTAATCTTCAAACCGAATAATAAATTGGAGTAGAATATCACTAATATTTTAATCTCAAAAACGAATATAAAGTCACTTAGACTTTAATTTCTGACAAATGAGTAGAAAGTCACGAAGACTTTAATCTCAATAAACGAGTACAAAATCACGCAGATTTTCATCTTGAAGCAGGAGTAGAAAATCACGAAGATTTTATTCTCTATCACGAGAATTTTAATTCCCTTTCCAAATGGTTTTTTTCAACTAAACCATTTTAATACTTTAAACAATTTGATCTCTTTCTCTAATCAAACAGATATATGTACTTTTTTACATATATTATATTCATAATCTCAATAATACTTCTAGTATTACTGTAAGCCTAATTCATCTCTTACAACCTTGAAAATATTCTTTCATATATTTTTATTCATTTTATCAAGTTGCATATCAACTCCCGGATGTCGTTTGGTAAACAAAAAACAAATTTATTCTCTACCCACATGTTATTCATAATCATCACAACATGCAAGTAACATATATTTTGAGATCATGATATAATAAGCTTCTATCCTAAGCTTTGCAGAGATTGAATTTCAAAAATCACATAGGATAGAAAATTACTTAAAATGAATAGAGTAAAGAGAGTAAAACCCATTTGTTGATAATTTTATAATTTACCGGAGAAATCTATAATTGCCATCAAGGAGTTCCTTCACTTTCGTTTTTCTGACACACACATTTGCTTCAAAAAAATTTCCAATGAAGCCTTCTTCGACCAAAAAATATTGTCGACCTGCCATCTCTAATAACCAAGTAATCCCTCTTGGATGTAATTCTGCATTCAATCTTGAACAAATCTTATTATGTGAACCAAGCAGTATATATAGCGTAGATTATAAGAGAGTAGAGGCTATGATTTGCTAAAAATATTAAACAACCATGACAAACCATTCCATTGAATATATATGAACTTAGCGCCATCATTGCCAGGTAGGATTAATTTTCTAAATACTATGTTTGGATTATTGTAGAACGACAAAAACAAATTCGTTGGATGAAACTTATTCGAACAACCACGACGTCAAGTCATTGTAGTTATGTTACTATGCCAATCCAAAAGATTGCACTTTCTCGTAAAAAGGCATGGCCGCCGTTTCTGCCTACTTTTTCCTCCATCAGCCATCCGAAAATAATTCTTATAATTTCCTGAAGATTGTTATAAAACTGTATTGCTGTAAATAAATTATAATCTTTCTGAAAATAGAAACAAAGAGTTAGTAGAAATTAAATTCCGAAAACAGTAAACTTCTTCAAAATAAATTCTGGAAAAATATTGTAGGAACAAATCGATCCCATTGAATATACAGTGTGTCCTTAAGGAAATTATTCCCCTCAAGTACCAGAGGTTTTGGACTACATCCTCCCAGGATAGAATAATTAACTCACCAGTGTATCGGTAACTAAAACTCTGGTGATCGGCGAACCACTCGATGGTCATAAAACACACTGAAATATTTTGTGCAGAAGAAGAAGAAGAAAATTCAGAAAATTTCGTAAGTAAATATTCTGGGATTTGAAGGTCTATTTATAGCCAACTTGGTGATGTTTCTGAAGAGGTTTGCAACCTTTCAGAATAGTCATGGTTGTTGGAACAGGTGTAACCCTTTGAAGAGGTTTGCAACCTTTCAGAACAGTCATGGCTGTTGGAACAAGTGTGACCCTCTGAAGAGGTTTGCAACCTTTTAGAGCAGTCATGGCTGTTGGAACAGGTGTGACCCTCTGAAGAGGTTTTCAACCTTTCAGAACAGTTATGGCTGTTGGAAATTTTTGCGGAAAATTTAAAACGAATTTAAATTAATCCGGAAAAGAAAAACGGGCTAGACCGAACCGGGTCGCGGGTCATCCCTCCATTTCTTTTTCCACTATTTTTTCTTTACACCTCTTTTGTTATTATTTATTAAATAACAAACCCAACAAGGCTTTCCCTAAACTACAAGCTTTTCTTTGAATCCCCTAGCTACAGCATGGGATATTTGAAGAATTTCCTTTCTACAAACCATAAGAGACTCTTCGAGCTTCCTTCACATGCTTGAGCGTATACCTTTTCTATTAGTAAAGTTGTGAAATTTTTTTTAGTTCCTTTATGACTATAATATAAATAATAGGGGTAGGGAAATTAACAAGCAAAAGAATGGATGCGCTAAGGCGCAACTTCGCATAGTTGTTACGCCCTTGCTTCTATGCTAGCTGTATAGATAATTTTCATATTATTGGTCTGAATTTTTTATGTACAGTTACCTTTAATTATTATTTAACGACCTAACTGTATAAATAATCTTTACACCACAACCAATACATAAAACTTATTTTAAAACTAATTTCTGAATAAACTGCAAATTGAAGGAATGCCCAAGGTTCTCCTTTTCTCTTTTCTTTCTTTTTCCTTTCAAGTAACTATATGGATGGTAATTTTCCTTAAGGACGTGTTAATGGTGGATTCCGGAACCAAAGTGTGATATTTTTTTACTTGAAGCACAAAAATGGGTGAAAAAATTAATTGATGACCAATTTATGCATAATGCATGGGTTGAATGCGTCGTACCTTAACGGGATGTTTGTCCGTTAAGGTACAGCACATCCAACCCATATATATTTAAAATTGACTGGCCAATAATTGGTGTATATAATACATAGATTTATTGCACTACATATATAGCACTTATAATGAGTGCGCTAAGAGATAAAATTTGAGAATCATGGTGGTCTATCCGAGAATCACCAACAACTCGATAATGTGCATCATGGGATATCAGCAGATTATGAGTTGTAAGTTAAGAGATAAAATTTATATATAATGTTGGGATGAATTTGAGAAACTCATTATTTTATTGGTTGTGCTGTAAAAACGAGCAACTTGAAGGTCCTGTCCTTACTCAATTGCCCGAAGTCAGTATATTTAATCAGGATCTGGCAGATGCACAGAATTAGGAAGATGATAGTTATTATGACAACAATGCTGATGAGTTTGGAGATAACACACCCTTCCCTGATGAGGGTGATGATGATGAGGAAACGCGTTTTGATAATGAGAGTTAGAATGAGCAACCTGATTTGCCGAGGGAGCATGATGCCACCAATGAGCATGCTCCATATATGCAGACTCCACCTCATTCAGATCCATAGTGAACGAGTCATATGTGCCTATTCATTCAAGGGTGATTCCCTACCTTGATCATTTGCTAAGTACGTCGGATGCGGAGGTCCTCACAAGGGATCTTGATGACATTCGGACAGCAATGTGGGATGAATCTAGACCAATGGTGTTGTCAAAGAATATGCTTTTTGCTGATAAAGCATACCTAAGTTAGGCAGTGCGAATGTACATCATAAAAGAGTGTCGTGAGATCAAGGTTCATGAGTCATCTCCGGAAGTATACAAGGTTATTTGTCGTAGATGGTTTCAAGGTTATAGATGGATGTTGCATGCGAGAAAGTTAAAAACAAATATGTAGATTATGCGGAAATATATTGGCACCCACACTTGTGATATAGACACATTCAGATTAACTTGAATGTTGACTATATTTCTCTTGTCTTGATTCCACACATTGAATAATCCATAAGGTACAAGATTAAAGAGTGTATAACATCTGTCCACCAGGTATATAGTTATACCATTACCAAAAGAAAGGCATTTTTCGGGTGTAAACGTGTGTTTGAGATTGTTTATGGTAACTGGGATAAGTCTTTTGCCGCTCTACCCAGGTAAATAGATGTTTTGCAATACTTTAACCTCGGGACTGTTGTTGAATAGAAGCTTGAGCGGAGTTCGGGAATACAAGAATTCATATTCAGATATGTATTCCAGGCATTTAAATCAGCCATTGTTGGTTGTGTGCATTATCAGCCGGCAATATCCATAGATGGCACTCGTGTATATGGAAAGTATGATATTAAGTTGTTGATCGCCATTGTAGTAGATGATAATGGAAGCATATTTCCCCTCGCATTTGCTATTTGTGCCAATGAAAGCCAAGAGACTTGAACATTATTTTTGAACCACTTGAAGAAGCACGTTGTCAGACAACGTTCGGGTATTTGTCTAATATTTGATCGTCATAGTGATATTTTAAGTTCTGTACAGAATTTGGATACATGGCAGGAACTGTAAGAATACCACCGTTACTGTGTTAGGCACTTGAAGGCCAATTTTCAAAGGTCTCATCCGAACAAGAGCTTACATAATTTAATATGGATGGTTGCAACAAATCATCAAGAGTGTAAATTCAGGAGGCGAATGGAATTGATTAGGCAGGAAGACCCAAAAGCTTATCGTTGCTTGATGCGACATGAGCTTGACAAGTGGACTTTTCTTAAGGATGGTGGTAAAAGATGGGGAATTTTGACTACAAACATGTCAGAGTCTTTCAACGGTTTGTTGAAGTCTGCCCATGGATTGCCTATCACTGCCATGGTCTGGATGTCATTCAAGCAGATGACAGAAAAGTTTTTTCAAAGATCCAGAGGTGCATCATCATTGATGGAAATGGGTGTTGAATTTATACCACAGCCGAGGAAACGATTTGAGAAATATAGGAAATGAGCATAGTGGCATACATTTTTACAGTATTGCAGCGACCCAACGACCAAGTCCGTGAACAAGTTATGCTCCATCGTTTATATATTGTAGCATCTTCAGTCCCAACTGGTAGAACTGGGATTCTTGACAAGAAAGCGAGTAGCACTGCGATACCATCCCATGTATTCATGCTCCTCGTCCAAATGGTCAAGTAGAGGGTTTGTCAGAATCAGGCCATACCTCTTATCCCAATCCTCTATCTAAGCCTCTTGCCAGGTGAAGTATGTCTGGTTGACCTTGCAGTGATCATCCCACTGGTAATGTGTGGGATGCCAAGTGGGCGGAATATGTACAAGCTAGCGTTGACCAAACTGTCGAAGGACTCGCTCGATGGCATGATGCTCGACTATATCGAGACATATAAGTGGGACTGAAAACATCCACATAGCTCGACCACGGGAGCAATAACCTTGCAATCCAACTATGAGCTCATCGTTGTATGGACCTCATATGAACTATATATTAAACACAAAATACGTGAGCAAACGCAAGACATATCAAGCCAGGCCAAGTAAACTTGAGTATATATGTACCTGAGTGTCTTCAAGTAAATCCAACAAATCCATGTAATAACGGAGATGATGTTAAGCCTTGACCTTGCGGGCGTGGCCTCGCCTATCTACCCACCTCCTAGCTGTGGTACATCTGGAGCTTTCGTTGGCAGAGGTGGCTGGAATTGCAAGAATCGCTCCCAGGCCCAAACCTAATATTGATTGTGGACGTAAAATTTAAGTCATTTTTTACTATCTCTATTATAATCATGAAAAGAATTGATTATGTTATCACTTGCAACAGCAATATAAAAAAGACAATGTCTCTCACAGTGCCCCTGGACGACCGGCATAGCTGCCTATAAAGGTAGGCTAGAACAGCTCGACCCCAGTTGTAATCAAGTAACCCATCTAGCCTCTCCAAATGATGTAGAAATCGCAAGGTAACTAGGTTTCTTGAAGTATTCGAGAACACAATACCACCAAACATCACCAGCAGCAACAACCTTGTCTGCCGGTTGACAGCCTCTAGTGGTGAGTCATCAGTAATCTCCGCATGCGGTGTGCCATCAGATGCTGCCTAACAGGCGTCAACTGCAATCGACTAGCAGCACTCAAAGCAGTCGGCTTCCCAAGATAGAAACCTGTCAGCCTCTACAACATATGTAGTTAGTCATCTCATATGTAGTCCATAAGAGCATGCAGGTAGTTGACGGGGAAATAATCAATGGGTAACCCGAATTGAACCTCCACGTCCTCTAACGTGATGGTAGCCTCGCCGCTGGGTAGATGAAATGTGTGCGTCTCTGATCTCTACTATTCTATCATAGCCGTGATTAAGGCCCAGCCAAACTGCAATCGGTCGATCTCTATAATCCAGTAGAACTTCATCCGCTGAAGGCGTCTTAACTTTACGGGGATGCAGTGGGTGGTCCCTATTGAACTCCCAAAGATCGCCTATATGTCTGGGGTGGAAGTTATGAGACAGACATTGTCCATCCCAGATGTGTGAAGACCTATGGTTGCCCTGGAGTTACAGTAGCTCTCGAACAGCAGGTACGGGATGCACAGGGGAAAGCTCCATGACGATGTCTGTAAATTGAACAAAATTAGTTAAAGTATTTTTTTTGTTTAATGGTTTAACATCTTTAAATATATTGCGATATTTTTTATATTAATATTTAATCGATAAATTTTCTATATTATTACTTAGATTGATACATTTTTATATTATTATTTTATATGTTAGTTTCTTACAGTTTTTACTAAAATTCGGCAGGCTTTTGTTTGAACTATCATCTATTTTTTCAGATATTTTTGGGTTATAAGAGAATTAAATAATTAATTATCATAATTAATCATAATTTATTTAATAATTATTCATATAAAAATACCTAGGTTGATGAAGTTTCTATATTATTGTTTTATATGTTAGTTTGTTACATTTTTTGACTAAAATTTGGTAGTGTTTTGTTTGAACTATCATCTTTTTTTCCTGTTATTTTGTGGGTTATAAGAGATTTAAATATTTAACTTTCATAAATAATAAAATATTTTAGTAATTATTCATATAACAAATACTTAGGTTGATAAATTTTCTATATTAATATTTCATATGTTAGTTTCTTACATTTGTTGATAAAAATTCTGTAGTGTTTTGTTGGAACTGTCATCTTTTTCGGATTTTATAACAGAATTAAATATTAATTTTTCATAACTAATCAATATATATTTAAAATAATAATTTAGAAAAAATACTACAAACTTAATAGTAAATAATATGAAATTTATTTCATTCATAACGATTTGTTTGTTAATTTTTATATTTTGCCCAAAACTTCGGCAGCATCTCTTTTGTAGTACCAACTAATTATTTTATGATTCATATCTAATATTTGATAACTATCTACTAATACATATAATTGATTACTCTAGCCGAGTTAGTAAATGAGGGCACGTAGTTTTTATTCTAGACAAAGAATCCTAAAGAGCTCTAAAGTCACACTACTCTAAATGGCCATAAACAAAGTCAACTACCATAAACTAAATTTTATTATCATTTTTACTAGGGCACTACATATCAATTAAAGGTACAACATAACTAAACAACAACAAAGTCACATATTGTTATATGCACAACAATAAAGTCACATATAACACTAATTATTCAACAAAATAATAATATATAATTTTCATAATTTTTTAGCACATAAATAAATTAATCGGGATAAAAATAAAAAAATACTTAGATAACACAGTAAAAATAATTAATTAGTAATTTGTATACATGAATTTTACTAAAAAGTGAGTCGGAATACCTCGTTTTAGAGTTTTTTGAATTGAGAAAAATTGATGATTTGACCACCGAAACGAGCAACAAAAGAGATCCACTACATGACAACGCCTTGGATCCAGTGTTAGCTCACTAAAATACTAAAGGGGCACGATTTTTGGGAGACGGGTGGACTCCAATGAAAATTTATGCTTTAAAAATGGGGGTTTTGGGAGGGGGGGAAGGCGATTTGTGCGTTGTGTCGAGGAAGAAGGCTGAGCCATTTATTATATAGGTATAGCGCATATTTTCAACTTCAGGTATAGCGTATCTCATATCTGCGCTATACTTATAATTTGACCGACATTTGAATTTCAAATATAGCGCTTGGGTTGCATGCGCTATACCTTAATGAATAAATGTGACGTTAACGTATAGCGCATTCAACCCATGCGTTATATATAAATTTGACCGACTCTTAATGGTGTACTTGAATGAAAAAAATAAGCTGGAAATAAACTCAAGTCAATCAAATATATCATATCAATCATAATCAGCATGTAATTCCATTCGAAGTCTCTTTTTTGTCTATACTATGATATACTCTATTAGTCAAACTCTACTTTATTCCTCATGTGTGCTATTTGTGGATAGTGAATGAAGTTACACGATCTCATATGCTTCTGTCTAATTTGAGGCCTTAACAATCATCTTCTTAATTTTTCTAATACTTCTTTACAAAGAGCACAAGTCCCATCAAAGTTAGTAGTGGCTATGTTGGCCTATATGATATTTGATCATTTTTTATTCAAAGAATAGAGTCTATAAACGTTAAAATTATATATTTGGTTGACTTGGCAAAAGCTAATTTTTACCCTTTATTTGGGCGTCAGATGTAGTAAGGCCAAAGAGAATGGCGGCTTTTCATGTTTTATTTATTGTATATATAAATATAAAAGAGAATGGCAGCTTTTTAGAATGATTATTATCTTATTATATGTATTAGTGTTAATTTCCTTAATAATGAGTTAAAGTTAAACCGACAAAACCATTCTAGTTCTACCTCCGCGTGAAAAGGATAGGTAAAAATACCAATAAATGCTTTCTTAATCTGGGTTCATTGTTCTCAATGTTTAGCAAAGAAGTACCAAGAAAAGCTTTAAGCCTTACATATTTGAAGAAAAACATAGAAGTTACATGGAGCAGAAAAGGTTAGCACATAATTCATGAAAAAAGATACTACATCACTTTATTTCTTTAGTTCAACTACACATTAAGACTTTCATCAGCATTAAAACTAAATAGGTCACTATTACTTATCTATCTTTCTTTTTTTAAAATTTCAAGAAGCTATAGTTAACAAAGATAAACAAACACCAGTATACCAGAATTCGTGTGAAAGGTTATTGTGAGATGGGAGGCATCAGGGTAACATTTGAGTTTCAAACTTTATCCTCGAACCGCACTCGAAAGTAACATTGCAAGATGAATCAACCACAACATTATACTGGTGTACAGGCCTAGAAAGGAAAGGAGGCAAGCGAACCAGCAGATCACAGACACATTCACTATCGACTTGTTTCATCCACCTACAGCACTCTTCTTCTACAGGAGTTTCCTTATGAACGCGGTGTCGTCCATGCCTGTGTCTGTGTCTTCTCTCTGGAGAAGAAGGAGGTGACGGCGGTGGTGGAGGAGGTGATGGTGGAGATGGTGGAGACCCTGGAGTGTATGGAAGCAATGAACATGCATGATTCACAAGTGCAAATTGAGAGGCACAAAGCGGACGAGTGACAATAGGTGGCTGAGGCACCCATTGGCTTCTTGATCCACTTGGGTGCAGCACTAGGAAAACCACAATCAATACTATCTTTGGTAGGTTGTGTATGTCCATCTCCCCGACTGACAAAGCGTTGTGCTACTTGACACTTGAAAAACCAGCTTTCAAGATCTTTGTTATATCCTCGGTAAATAAGTGGTAAGTAGAAATACCTACCTGACACCAATCTAACTTTCACTTATATAGACTATAACCCTGCATTCACAAGCTTTGCATGTTATTCAAATTAGGTACTGATTTTTAGGTTTCATCAGCCAAAAAAATTTGAAAGAGAGAAAAGGGTGAATGTTGGTATATATGTACCTTATAGTAGAGCATATTAGGTCCATGGTTGAGAAAGCCTCTCTTTTTGTGTGAATGCTGCTTCTTTTTCTCAATACAAAATTGACACAACTCAAAGCTTCCTAACTGTTACAAACATAAATAAATAAATAGAAGTACTAAAAATCCAAACGCTGACAATAACTACTCATTTTTATCACCTGTTGAGGGAGGAGATGGAATTAGCAGACTATTTATCACATTCAATGTTTCTGATTTTCTTCCTTTTATTCCAAAGTAATTGGCAGCTGCCAGCTTGTTACTCTAGAGACTTATTGTTCCGAATTAGAGATCTCTATGAATCAGCAAAAGCATATAATATAAGGAATTAAACAAAAAACAGTAGCAGTTGAAAAACATAAAGACAAGAAACTATAGGATTTATCATTCACAATCAGAAGGGCCTGGGTTTTACATCTAAGAGTGCTCAAATACAACGAGAATTTTTTTTTCAGAATTTCTGTTACATTGGGATCAAGGAAGGGGACGGGGGAGAGCGAGAATTAATCTCACACTTACTTTAAGCCTTGTGATACAAAACGTTGATTATACAAACATGACTGTTTATTTCCTGCACAGACCCAACGTAGGTCAACATTGCTGAGGTACAAATGTGTGCTGCAAACTATCGGTAAACCCCTTAGGATCTGCTGAGGTACAAATGTCTGCTACAATTGTGTAATTACGACGACCTGTTTGGTTGTCACAGTGTAATTACAGTGAAATTACAAGTTTATTGTTTGGTTGCAGAAGTGTAATTACACAGTTAGATTACGAAATAATTATCAAAACTTAAAAGTTAATATAATAAATATATGCATATAAATTTTATAAGTATAAATAATATTATATTTTAAGATGTATATTTTTTCATGTATTTAGTAATGATATATTTATAATTAATAATTATAAAAATAATTTATATACATTTCCTAAATTTGATAAAATTTTGTTTAGATACTTACAAAACTTAAAACATATGTTTTGTAAGAACATCATGGAATTTATTTTTGAAAAAATAAATTAATATATATAAATGTTTGATAAAACTAATGTATCAATTCTAACTAAAAAATGAACACGCAATGTAAGCCAATACTACTAGAACGAGTAAATTGGAACCATGAATATAGCACAGTTTTAAAACACACACAAAAAAAAAAGTTTAACATATGTCAAATTTCAATATAATAATAGTAAGTTCCACTACAACTTAAGATTAGGAAACATAATAACTTTATAACTACATTTAACAACGAAATTTCACTTTAATTGCATCACTCATTATATGTCAAGTTTGTTAATGACTCATTATTTCTAATATTAGGAGATGTAGTTTCAAAGAATAAAGTAACAAATATATATATATATATATATATATATATATATATATATATATATATATATATATATATACACAAGTAAAAATAAAATTAAAAAGCTAAAATAATAGAAATAAATAGTTATAAAGAAAATAAATTAAAACAAAATAAAAAGGAAAGAAATTAAAAAGCAACATTGTAATTACACAGTGTAATTACCAATAATTCTCACCTCCCCTTGAGAATTTGAGAGTGTAATTACACCCTTCCAATTACACTCAATTCCATGCTGACCAAGTAATTACTTGGTCAAACAAATATGTTGTGTAATTACACTCAATTACATCCAACTCCAATTCCTAAGTGGCTTCCCAAACATGCTCTTAAGATATAAGCTTGCCCAGTTGTTGCAAAAAATTATGGACAAAAATTTGGAAAAGAAAAAGAAAATGATGTATAGCAGGATCAAGGAGTTCCTATAAGCATAATATACTTCCAATACCAAGAGGTAACTGCAGCTAAGTCCAGCCCCAAACAATATCTTTACGAAGTTAAATTACAAATTGGAACTCCTCTAACAATTTGAGATAATATTACTTTACTTTAAAGAAACTTGGAAGCAAAAATATGAGATAGTTTCTGGTAGCTATGATGATGCCAGGAAATCCAACCAGTGCATATTATCCTCACAAAGGAAAAGTTTAGACAGAGATCTCAATAACTACAACAACCAACAACGAATATGCCTCAATCCCAAATAGAGGGAGATCCGAATATTAACCAAACTAGAGGGAACAAAGTCACACTAGTGTCAAAGATTAATACAAAGCACAAACTATACCATTTCCCTGTCCCTTACCTTCTTTTTTTTAAGGTGCTCAGAATTTCAGGAAAGGAAGATGAATATATACTGATCATGATTAACTCCACTGCACCAGACTTATCTTACAAAGACATTAGCATCTGTAGCCCGTTCTCGGTCTGCATGATGCTTATAATGAAAATTTACATCACATTAAACATCCCCCTGCAGTTATCATTAGGCCCATAAGTTTCCAACCACGTCCCTTACTCCACAAAACATAACTTTTGTCCGGTCATCGTATTGTCCACCTCTTTCATCCGTTCAATCAACAATTGGCTAGATAATTAGCATGTGCTCCCGTCATACCCAATGGATCAGTCCACAAGTGCAATTATTATTGAGAAACCACAATCTTCAGCAATTTTGCTAATTTGGTATGATCAATGATTTTATCACATCAGACTAGCTCCACTTCCAGGATTGGCGTTTCGTAGTCATCATCTCTCATTATGAACTGAGTTTATGCAAGGCTGACACCTCGTTTACAAGGCACGTTATAATTGCAGGTCGACCACAGAATAGCATAATCCATATTAGTCGAATTTATTATGAATTCTTCATCCTTGATGCTCAAATCTCCCTTCTAATGCAGCTATCGACATTGAACTAAAGATGCCTGCAAGACAGCAAGAGGAAAATGCATTCAATCAGTTTCTTCTGTATAGTATTTGAAACTTCTAACTTGTTGCATTAAGACCAAATCAAATCTCTGGCTACAAGCTGGATATTGCCTCCTTTCCACTGGAATTCTTCCTGCTGGTGACCCTTCTTGTCAGCCATTATCCTTTTTGGGGATAGTTTGTTGCTTTCAGGGTCTTGAACCAAGGGTCAATCTGAAACAATCTCTCTACTTTGCATAAGGTAGGGGGTAAGGCTGCGTACTAACTACCCTCCCCAAACCCCACTTGTGAAAATACACTGAGTTTTTTGTTGTTGTTGTTGTCAGTTTATTGCTTTCAGGGGGTTTTATGCATAGAAAGCAATCCCTTGAGCGATTGGCATTGGACCATTCTTCTAAGATGCGAAGACATGAAATCTTAGTTCAGGAGCTATATTTAGGTGTCATAGGTGCTCTCAACTATATTTAGTTCAGGAGCTATATTCACTGAACCATGCATGACGAACCAGATGAAAGTAACAATTGTTGAGGGACGAGGTAGACCTAAAATCACATGAAAGAAAGTTGTCGCGAAAGACCTACTAATCCTTTGAATCAATGCATACTTAGCTAAAGAAGGGCACAATAGAAGAAAAGGACCCATATAGTGATACTTACTACCTAGGAAGAGGGTTTAAATTTGTTAGAGAACTTTTAATATTAATATTAATATTAATATTAATATTAATATTAATAATAATAATAATATATTATTATTATTATTATTATTATTATTATTATTATTATTATTATTAATAATATTATTATTATTGTTGTTGTTGTTACTTTATTATTGTTGTTGTTGTTACTTTATCTGTATAATATTTAACTTATTTTCACTACTTAATGTTATTTTGGCAATGACGATGATATGAGTTGAGCTTAAAAAGAAAAGTGAGGATCCATATTGCCGACCTTAACTTTGTTTGGACCTGAGGCATAATTGTTGTTGTACATAGGACTCATATCCAACTTCATCTACCATATTTTGGTGGATAAGATTTGTCATTTAATGAAGCTTTATAGGCACCAGGAACGAAACTTGCTAAAATCAGGAAGTCCTGAAATGATTATTGGCTTAATAGTAAATGGAGGATACCTTAACAATAAGAAGAAGGAATAAAATGTTACCAACGGATAAGGCAGGATTATCCTCCGTTATAGGGCATAAGAAGAAAGATGGTTAAGATCTCATCATTTCATTCAAAACCATCATATCAGCAACTCTTACAGCCCTTAGATAATGGAAGGGGAACAAAGAAGAGTAGAAACAAGAGACATCAGGGTATGGGAGTGTGGGGAAAGAGAGAGATGCCTGCCAAAGAAGGTTCATAAAATTAAGACTCTGTTGGTCTCAAAATATGTCGAGAATAGATTGTCAGCTTGAACTCCTTTTCAGAAAGAAAAAGAAAAGGAGATATTCAGGTTGAACTTAAATTCTCATATGAAGCAATTAATTTTTAAACTAAGAATGTCCATCCAAATTTGTGAAGCTGGGTTTCTCAACAATAATATCTTTTTTTTTTTTTTGATGACCGAGAAATCTGTCTGGGACCGATCCTTTGGACCAACCGCAGCCTTCGAAACTCGGTGGATAATGGGCACGCCCCTCTACCCTTCTCCACTTAAATACCAGCCTTTGCTTTACATGGTGTGGGGGCTTGAACCTGTGACCTTCTCAACAATATTTTTGAAAAGTAAAAGCACAAGTGCTCTGCTAATTTGCAAGTTGCAATGAGCAGTGAATAATTACCCGGAACTTTCAACTCTCTGTTTTGCTAGTCAAAGTCACAAAAAAAACAAGAATTTGCAGAAGCAAGTGCTGAAACCCAAAGTGATGTAACCCTTGCTCTGAGGGAAGTAGAAGTTTGCAGAGAAAAAGAACGAGTTGGTACAAACAACTGAATCATATGAACAGCATCTTTTGGTTCTTTTGTTAGAAGAAATCCTCTCTAAAATGTAGCATCTTCAAAATGAATATTCCGTCACTGAGATCCAGGAAATGAAGACTCCTTTGTTCTAACATCACTAGCCATTTTGTATTTACACCCAACTTCACTTTCAAGATGATGTTACTGTTGACAGCTCGGCATCTTCCTCCTCATCCAGAAGCTCCTCTTCGTATTTATGATAGTCTAGTCCATTATTGTTAACTGCCATCATTTTCATGTCCTTCTGAACCATCTCTCTTTGCAATCTCAATCGCTCAGCTTTCTGCTTGTGGCCCTCAGCAAGTAACTCGAGAAATTTGTCTTTAATCTCGAGAAGTGGGTCTAGATCAATCAGCTCACTATCCTTGTATGCTTCCCTAAGCATTGCAGTTTTAATCCCACACTTCAAAGACATATAAAATATCCCCGAATGCCTAGTAAATACATTTGAGAATGCATTTGAGAACCTATATTCGTCACTAAACTTCCCCAAAATGTCGATAGGAACCCTCTTATAAATAGAAAGCGATAGCAACTCGTGGAAAACCCCCACAGTCCTCTTCTCCATCTCTCGTGAAGATTGATCCAAATGTGATGCATCATTGTAGGGTGATATATAAGGAAGCTCCATCCAATCTCGGATCCACTCTCTCACTTCCTTCCTAATGAAAAAGCCCGGAGGAAGTTTCCAGTTAAATGCTGGCCTAGTTCTGATCCCTGTTAACCTTGATTCTTCCTCAGCTCTTAGCTCAATCACCGACTTCGCAAACTCCGGGTTCCATGTAACCAATTGTAAAAATGATTTTCCCTCCCCAGGTTCACCAATTAAGTTAAAATATTCCGGATGTTTTGGCACCAAATTTACCAAAAAATCATTTGGGAACCCGAATTCCCTCTTCACCTGTACTAATTTATCTGCACTTACAACATTATCCTTAGACATCATTAGAAGTTTACATAACTTAGAAACCAAAAAGTTTTCATTTTTTACATAAATCCTACTCTCCTCTTCCAAGAATTGCCTTAATCTATCGCTTGCCCGAATGAACGTGACCGGATCGGATTTAGGCCTGACCCGATCCATGTAAGTATCTAATAACCCGGGGTTCAAATAAAGAAAAGTTTTGATTTTTACGGGCAACCGCAATCTTTCGCGTCGTTTCTCCAAATAGTGAAGAGGAATTACCTGGCCCGGTTCGTTTAGCACTTCTTTAACAACTCTTGCACAATGCTTCCATTTTTTGTCGTTTTCGATTGCTTGGTCTAGCTTTGAGTCCTTGCGCCATGCTACTTTAAGGCTTGAGATTGAAGCTGTGAATTGCGTGAAACCCCTAAATTCATGGGGTTTCCGATTTGAGCTTCCGAGTAAATAGGCAAGCCGATTTGCGAGTTGCATACCTGGGTTTAGGGTTTTGGTGTAATTGTGGAATAGGAATTGCTTTGGATTCCAGATTCTAGGGGTTAGGGTTTTGGTGAAATTCTGGGACCCGAGTGTTCCAACTGAACGGGCTTGATTTGGCCTTTGGTCATATGATGCGCTGATGCTGGCTACCAAGACTGCCGTCAACCTGCGGAAATGCACAAATAGTGCTTGAGGGACCTATTTAACACAATCCAAATTTAGGGGATGTTTGGATAAGCTTGTATATTGGTCAAACTGGCTTATAAATATTTTTTTGATCTATCTATACCTCTTGTAACATTTATAAGCTAGTGTTTAAAAGTTAAAATAAGTCATAAGCTAGTGTTTAGGCTCCATTTGGTTTAGCTGATTTAGAGTAGCTGATGAGCATTAGGTGCTAAAAAATACTTTTAAGTGTTGAAGCTGATTTAAAAAATAAGTAATTTCGCATTTGGATAAAAGTGCTGAAATTAATAATAAGCAGCTGAAGGACTGGGTATACGAAAAGTTTTGTTTTAAAAAGAAGTATTTCAGGGATAGCATAATAAATATTTTGGTCAAATCTAAAGTGTTTATATGCTGAAATTTGATAAATTTGAGGAGACCAACTTATGATTTTTGGCTTATAAGCACTTAACTTATAATCACTTTTAATTTTACCAAACGCGTAGATAAGCCAAAAGGTGCTTATAAGCCAGTTTGACCAGCTTATAAGCTTAGCCAAACACCCTCTTAGTCACTCTCAACTTATGATTTTTCAGCTTATAAGCAATTTTAGTTTGACCAAGAATTTTACTAATTTATCCTTAATAATATTTTTTAATTCACAAAATACTTTTACCAGAACAAATTTCCTAATTTTCTCTTCATTCCATATTTCTTGTCCATCCTTTCTTAAAAAGAAACTTTTTAATTTATAATTTTTTGTCAAGTTTTAAAAGGTATTTCAATCATCTAAACAAAAGAACATCTTATCAATATTTTTTTACTAAAATACACCAATTATCAGTTTTAGTATTCTTATCCAAACATTTAAATGCTTATTTAAAAATTAATTTCAGCACTTCAAGCTTATCAGCTATTTATAGACAGCTAATTCAAACGGGCTCTTATAAATTATTTATATTTTAGTCATTTTGGAATCAAACTTTTGGGGTGTGTTTTGTCTTTCTAATTCTTTTAATAATTGTTTCGTGCAATTCCTTGGCTAGCTTGTTAACCATGGTCTCTTGAAGGTTGCATTCTTTTACCAGCTCTGCCAGCCTACAACCTGCTAACCCTAAGCTTGCATGCACTTTGGTCACATCTAAGTCCCTATTCTATTGTTCTATTTGGGACGGAAAGAAAAAGATTTGCCTTTTGCGGGAAGAATCTCTATTTTGAAAATATTTTTCTTAAGAACACATTTTCTCTGATTTAGAGGAAAAAATAATTTTTAAAAGAAATATTGATTAAAAAAATAAGCTATCCTTTTTTTTACGATCGTCCCTCCCTTTGATTCCACCCTTTTTTTTTTCTTTTAGGAATCATTCTATACACTCTAAATTTGACATTCCCCTATCTCTTTCTCTTCAGCATTCTCAATCTGAAGTTTTGACTAATCTCTCCTTATTCTCTACCAGAATTAATTACTGTTGTTCGGAAACGTTGCCAACAAAAATATTTTTTATTCATAGCAAGTGATCCTTACAATTTGGCCATGCAGCTTTTGAAACTTTCATTTTGTAGTCTGTTGATATTTTTTGCTTCGAAAAAATCTTAGGTTCTGCTTTTATTCATTGGACCTGGTTTGTTGTTATCTTGATCTTGATTTATCGACTACGTTTGCACTAAACCTTTGTAGATGATTGTATTGGTGATCAAGCAAGTCGTACTTGTATTTTTTTCTTATTTAATGGGGATATAAACCTGTAAATTGTAAATGAATTATGACAAAGTTACTTGGTACACTTATAAAATATTGGTGATTTTTTTTCAAATCCATACTTACTTATGGTGATAGCATCTCTCTCTTAAAGGTTGTTTAGTTGGAAAACAAATTATCCCATGATTAATTATCTTGTGATTAATTATCCCGGTTGTTATCTCGCCCTCCCATAGATATAAGATAACACTACAATCTCGGAATAACTAATGTCGAATTAGTTATACCACGATGTTATCTCAACCAAACGTAGGATAAACTCATCTCAAATTTAATTTCGAAATTAATTCTCAATCATCCCTCGTACCAAACTAGTCCTTTGTCACAACCCAAAACACATAATAGGTCGTGATGGCGCCCAACACCACCGCTAGGCAAGCTAGCACGTGAACCTCCAATTTAATTAATGGTTTTTAACTTTTAAAATCAGAAGTTTCTATAAATACACCGAATAAAAGTAGATCTCATGGATGCTTGCATACTTCTTTCCTAAAATACCAAGTATGTTTAATACATAATTCATAGTGATAAAAATTATACAATGGTAAATACCCACTAGTAGCCCCCCAAAATTCGGTGTCACCGGTACATGAGCAATCTAAAGAATATACAAAACTAGTACAACTATTGTCTGAAATGAAATAGATAGAACCAATAAATAAGGTTGAGGGAGACTCTAGGTGCTACAGATCGGAGCACAGAAGGCAGTTCACCGCTAAATCTCTGTGCAATGTGCCTATGCACCCGTGTGACCGCTGGAAGTACCTATCTCACTACTTGCACAATCAGTGTAAAAGTGTAGCGTGAGTACGTAAATCAACGTGGACCCATTAACCATCTAGCCTAAACTCAAAGAAGTAGTGACAAGGGATCGAGTTGACGCTTACTAATGATCAAATAATAAAATGCATAAGTAGACATATATGTCTTGAAAGCACGAACTCAACTGATATCAATAGCAAATCAAATCTCAAGTATTACACACGAGTCTATTGAGGTAAATGGTCTGATTTCATAGGAATAGTGATACATAATACTACTGAGGCGAACGATCTGATCCTATAAGAATAGTGTTACCATACCGCCAAGGCAAACAGACTAATCCTATAAGAATAATATTACCATATTACAGAGGCAAACACCCCAATCCTATTAGAATGGAGAAACCATTTCACTCGTGAAAATACATGCGAGTCGAGAAGACACAAATTTATTGTTCATCAATTATTCGACAATTTCCAAAGTAAGAGACTCAGCAGTATTTTATTCTAGCCCCAATCTCAATCATAAATTAAGGAAAATGAATTTACAAGGTGATTACAAATAGCACATTTAAGGCATGATGTGAATCTATGTCTACCCGGACATAACATAAATATAGCTACGTACAGACTCTCGTCACCTCGTGTGTATGTAGCGCCCACAACAAGTAGCACATAATAATTAATACACCTACAGAGATAGTTTTCTCTTACAATATTAGGCAAGAGACTTACCTCCTTCCAAGTTCACTATTCGTCTCTTAACCTCACAAGAAATCCTCAAATGACGCCGAGCAATCCGAAACTAGTCAAAAGTCGTATAAACTAATCAATATATACTCAAAGTTTAAAATTTAAACATTAAAGTAATTGATCGACAAAATTCGAAAAGTCCATAAAAGTCAACCCCAGGCCCTTGTGCCCGGATTACAAATTTTTTTGAAGATAAACGTGAAATATATAATTTATTCCTAATTCCATAATCATGTGGTCAAATCCAATTTTTACCAAACCTTAGGTTCCAACAAAAGTCTCATAAATTTTCTTTAATTCCATATCAAAATCTAAACATAATTCATGTATTTAACTCAAGAATTGATAGAAATCACTTAACTTGTGATGTTGATGGAAATCCCTCACAAAAATGCTCTAAAATTCTTGAAAGACCAAGTGGAAATTAGAGAAAAGAGGTTAGTACCGTAATAAATTCAAGTTTGCCCAGGTCCCCCTTCTTCACGATCGCAAAAAAGGCCCCATGATCGCGAAGGCTAACTGCCCAGCTGCCCAAATTCACCCTATGAGTTCGCGATCACAAGGTCATGTTCGTGATGAACCAGCTCCACAGCTTTCCGTATTTGCGATGACACTATCACGTTCGCAAAGGCCATCTGCCTTCCAGCCCAGCTCAACACCTCCCTTCTTCGCATTCGCGATATGGTCTTCGCGTTCGCGAAGAAGGACTAGATCTTCTATCGTGTTCGCGTAGACCTCTTCATGTTTGCGAAGAGTAAAATCCCAGGCCTCCCTTCAATATTCTTCGCAATCGCAGAACTGCCTTCGCGATCGCAGAGCACACCAGTTATTGTCAGCCAACGTTAACTTGCTCTAGGTGGTCCAAAAAATACCCGAGCCACTGGGGACCCCGTCCAGATGTACCCACAAGTCCATAAACATACTATGGACTTACTCGAAGCAATGAAACACATAGAATAACACCAGAACTATGAGTCGCACCTCAAAACTAAATTAATCAACTTCTAAGCGTCAAACTCATTTCAACCAACTCCGAATGCGACGAAATATATTTAAACAACTCGGAATGACGCTAAAGTTTATGCACAAGTCATAAATCACAATATGAACCTATTCCAAGGCTCAAATTCCAAACGGACATCGATAACACCAACGTCCACTTCTTGTAAAACTTAGAAAATTCTGAAACCTTCAAAATGCCAACTTTCATTAATAAGCACTGAAACGCTCCCGGATCATCCGAAACTCGGTCCAAACATACGCCCAAGTCCAAAATTATCATACTAACCTATTGAAACCTTCAAATTCCAGTTCTGAAGTCATTTACCCAGAGTGCTGACTCAAGTCACACTTGGTCACCTTAGGCCACTATTATGGAACTAAGTCTTCTGAATTCAACTTGAACCCTTCCAAAAACCAAACCAACCATTCCACAATTCATAAAATAGTAAAAGCACATATGGAAGGTCTTAAATAGGGGAACGAGGATCTAGAAAGTAAAACGAGGTTGTTATATTCTCCACCTCTTAAACAAACGTTCGTCCTCAAACGGATCTAGAATCATACTTGGAGTGTCAAATAAGTGTGGATGTCTACTCTGTATGTCCTCCTCGGTCTCCCAATTCGCCTCCTCGATTGGTTGACCCCTCAACTGGTCCTTAACTACTGAAATCTTCTTAGACCTCAACTTGCGAACCTTCTTGTCAACAGTGGCAACTAGCTCCTCTTCATAACCCAAGTTCTCATCAAACTACATTGTACTGTAGTCTAACACATGTGAACTGTCGGCATGGTATCTCTATAGCATAGACACGTAGAATACCGGATGAACGCCTGTTAGGCTAGGAGGAAAAGCAAGCGTGTAAGAAAACTTTCTAACTTTCTCCAACACCTCAAATAGATCGATGAAACTCAGACTCAGCTAACCCCTCTTTCCAAACCTCATGATACCCTTCATCGGCGATAATTTCAAGAGAACTTTCTCGCCCACCATAAATGATAAATCACGTGCTTTTTGATCCGCGTAACTTTTCTATCTAGATTGAGATGTGCGTAATCTCTCCTAAATCAACCTTACCTTATCCAAGCCATCCTTTACCAAATTAGTACCATGTAGCCTAGCCTCGCCAGGCTCAAACCATCGTATGGGGGAATGACATCGCCAACCATACAATACCTCAAATGGAGCCATCTTGATGTTGGACAGGTAACTATTATTATAAGCAAACTCCGCTAACGACAAGAAACGATCCCACTACCCACCGAAGTCAATCACACATGCTCTGAGAATATCTTTAGAATTTGAAATGTCTGCTTCAACTGCTCATCGGTCTGCAAATGAAAGGCCGTGTTAGGCTCTACCCGGGTACCTAACTCACTCTGCACAGCTCTCCACAAATGCAAAGTGACCTGAGGGCCTCTATCTGAAATGATGGATATAGGCATGCCATGAAACCTAACAATCTCTAATATAAATATGCGCCAACTCTATGAAGAGTAAGTAGTCACCACCAGTATAAAGTGTGCAGACTTGGTCAGTCTATCAACAATGACCCAAACAACATCGAATTTCCTCAACGTTCGCGGAAACCCAACTACAAAATGCATAGTGATGCACTCCCACTTTCACTCCAGTATAACCATCTACAGAAGTAGGACACCTGACCTCTAGAGTTTGTACCTAACCTAATAACAATTCAGACATCTAGCCACATACCCAACTATGTCTTTCTTTATCTACCGCCACCAGTAATGTTGTCTCAGGTAACGATACATCTTTGTAGCACCTGGAGGAATAAAATACTGTAAATGGTTTGCCTCCTCTAGAATCGTCTCCCTTAGGCCATCAATATTAGAAACACATAAGTGACCTTGAAGTTGCAGAACACCATCAATGCCGATAACAACCTCATTGTCATCACCCTATAGCACTGTCCCTCTAAGGACCAGCAAGTGTGTATTACCATACAGACGATCCTTGATCCGCTCGAATAAAGAATACTAAGCCACAACACATGTAAGAACTCGATTGGGCTCTGAAATAACCAACCTCACAAGTCGTGTAACGACCCGACCAGTAGTTTTGAGCCCTAGCACATCGTTCAGCAGTCTGAGGCCATGAAAAGATTCATTTTAGGTATTATGAATTCTACACGTGGTCGTAATTGAATTTCGGGAAGTTCAAAGTTGATTTGGAAAGAGAATTCTCATTTCGGAAGCTTAAAGTTGAAGGAATTAACTAGGATTGAATTTTTGAATAAATGACCTCGGAATCAGAATTTGAAGGTTCCAACAGGTTTGTATAATGATTTCGGACATAGGTGTATGTTCGGGTCGGATTTTGGATGACCGGGAGTGTTTTGGCGCCTATTGCGGAAGTTAGCATTTTTGAAGAAATTTTATAAGTTTGGGTTAAAGTGAATTTCAGTGTTATCAATTCCCGTTTGGGATTCTGAGTCTGGGAGTAGCTCCGTATGGTGATTCTGGAGTTGGAAGCGCGATCGGAAGTGAATTTGGAGGTACATGGAGCATTTTGGAGCCATTTGGCTAAAGATAGAAAATTAAAGGTTTTTGAGAAGTTTGACCGGAAGTGGACTTTTTGATATCGAGATCGGAATTCGATTCCGTAAGTTGGATTAGGTCTGTAATGTCAAATATGACATGCGTGCAAAATTTGAGATCAATCAGACGTGATTTGACAGGTTTAAACATCGAAAGTAGAAGTTTGAAATTCTAAAGTTCATAAAGCTTGGATTGGAGGTTGATTCATGATTTTAGCATTTTTTGATGTAATTTAAGGCCTCGAAAAAGTCCTTAATGTGTTTTGGGACTGGTTGGCATGATCGGTTGGGGTCCCGGGGGCCTCGGGTGTGTTTCGGGGTGGTTTCGAAGCATTTCGGGCTATTTTGGAACTGTTGTTTGCTGGTGTCTGGTTTCCTTCTTCGAGAACGCGAAGGGAGTGTCATGTTCGCGAAGAGGAGTAGATGGGTGTCATGCCCCAAAACCGAGGGACACTACCGGCACTCAATCGGAGGACCCCAGTCAAGCGGACCTGGAATTGCCTTTCCTGTCCCGCGCGTTACCCCGTGATTTCAATATACATTATTCTTTTGAAATAGCAATTTAAGACTTAAGCATAAACTTACAACTTGAGTTCATTTCTACTTTTTATCATTTCCAGCATTTGATACCAAGTACTTGCAACAAAATACATCCAACATTTACCAATGTGGACCACGATTCCGAACCGTACAGTTATTAGCCAAAATACTTTTATACACCACCCACATTGTGTCTATGGAGCCTCTATGAATACTAGGAACTCAACCAATACTTGCCGGCGACAAGGCCCCGGCTATACCTTACAATGCACAATAAACTCAAAAGAAGGTGGCATGAACCATACATGACCCCAAGAGGAAGCGGGGCTCACCAATGCAACTGATGGGATGGAGATGAGGCATTACTGCCGATGGGAAGAATTTCTTGCTATAGAACCACCTACAATTATAACGCAAATGTAGCGCCCCCGGCAAAAGGGACGTTAGTACATTTGAATTGTACTGGTATGTATAACTAAACACCATCTAATTAGAAAGAACTATCAAACAAGAATAAAGANCCCTATGAGTTTCATAGTCCGTCCATAGAGTTCACATATCATATTATACACCTATGCGTTTCATAGCCCGTCCATAGGTTCCACATTTTATATTATACCCCTATGCGTTTCATAGCCCGTCCATAGGGTTCACATATCATGTTACACACCTATGCATTTCATAGCCCATCCATAGGTTCCACATTTTATATTATACCCCTATGCATTTCATTGCCCGTCCATAGGTTTCACATATCATATTATACACCTATGCGTTTCATAGCCCGTCTATAGGTTTCACATTTCAATTAATCGGCACATGGGGCCATAATCATTACAGCATACTTGGCACCAGGCCATATATCATAACTCAATCTCTTATTTCCCACATTTCACATCATTTTCACATATTTCATATCAATATCAATTTCAACAACAAGACATTCAACTCAAGATGTCAAGTACACATGAGAGGAACCATGAATCCTCGGCATATACAATATCTCATAGATCATGCACCTCAAGTTTATTGACAATGGAACTTTAAACACCAGGGGCTCTTCCAAATCAATAGAGGGGGTACACCAACCCGCAATAAAAACACACATCAAAGGCATAAGCAAATAATTACACCAATTATTCTTGAATCCTTCCTTTTCAATCATGACATTATACAATTATAATTCAAGTTCTCGGCACGTTGGCCACACTCTATTTCCCAAATTCATTTGATTACTTCAAACATCTCTACACATAGAGGATTTCACATAATTTGGCATAAGATATGCAACTCAATCTCAATTTAAGGTCTTAGCATTTCAATACAGGATTCATGCTTCTTGCGCCCTTTTAAGTTATCAACAATAGCACCTTGATCATATTAGAATGCATATTTCACAATTATAGGGTCACAACACCAACTCATGTAAAGTACCAATAACAACAAGAATCCAAAGTTCAATCTTACCACATTTAGATAGTCACTTACTTCACTTCCAAACATCTTTGTACATTACCAACAACTAGACACAATCAATCAAATACATTTGGTACACATAATAACAATTTGGAGGATCAACCATAACGAGTTTTCTCACACAATTTGATATCAAAATCTCACTTTAAACTTGACTTGAAGTCTAGGCATTTTAGCACATAATTCCCTCTTTTTTTTCACATATCCTCATTTATCAAGAATAACATATTAAACACATTGAGGTACATCCTTCACATATATTCTTGCAATACCCAAATCCTTTGGAATAATAAATACTACATAAATCAAATTCCGGACTTATAACATACGTAGGGACACCATGGGAGCTTAATTTCTAAGAAGAGGGAGTTTAGCCATACATACCTCAAATTCGCCCCTTAATGACACTATAAGGATCCAATACAATTAAGCAACTTCAATCTACAATACAACATTCAATAGGGACAATATTAGTAATAAATCCCATAACTCATGCCATTTAGGCATATTATCAAACATCTTGTAGGTATAAATCTTTACACCTCATAAATATAGTATTGGTTCATCCAATTATTGTCGACGCCCCCTTTTTCCCCCTTCTAAAAGAAAGAAATCGGGTTTACGACATTATGGACAAAACAACTCTTATTCCCTTTTGAGGAATCGGGTTATGGAATTCGAAGAGTCACCACCTAATGATTATAGTGCATTAGGACACTTCAAAGAAAAAGAAGAAGATTTGAAAGAAAACCAAAGTTTGGGTAAGGGCTTAATATTATCTCGAGGGGAAGGTGTTAGGCATCCCTCAAGATCCACTAGTGTGGTTCCCGGCCATGCTTAATTGTGACTTTAAAGGAGTAGAAGAAAGCAAGTAAGGTTTACACATAATAGTTACAAATAAGTTTTAAACTTTGAAAAGAAAAGGGAAGGATAGACAGTCTTTAGAAAAGGAGTTGATGCAAAGAAATGAAAGCACTTAAGGAAAAGAAAAGAAAGGAGGTCCTAGGTTTAAATATAATATGGGATCACATCAATGCAATACCCAGCAATCACTCCTCAAAAGAGGGGTCGCACGAGATATTAGTGCACCGGTCATCATATCCATATTCTACCCTTGCCACCCCGTTAAGGTATTTAAACGCGATTAGTCTCGTTACTTATTGCATGTTATTACCCGTCCCAACCTATCAGTCCTGGGGTATTAGGACTTCTAATCTTAAAGGGGAGGAAAGGGGTAGGGGCATATAT
The DNA here is from genome assembly GCA_026770625.1 of Nicotiana glauca. Taxonomy (NCBI): domain Eukaryota; kingdom Viridiplantae; phylum Streptophyta; class Magnoliopsida; order Solanales; family Solanaceae; genus Nicotiana; species Nicotiana glauca. Next base: position 124,477 of record MU742068.1, read on the forward strand.
GGTGTTTAAAAGGACAAAATACTAGTGGCGACAACCAAAACAAATAGCAAATAATAGGGAGTTGACAAACAAGCATACAAGGCTCACGTAAGACCCCTTAAATCAGACAACACATGGTTTAGCATGCCTTGCACATACCGATTTGGTCTTTAAATTAAATTTAACTGCAGACGGACTAGTTTAATACATAGAGTTGGATAAAAAGTCTGCATTAGGCAACCCGGATCCAATTGTCAAAAATTGAGGTATTTTAAGCGAGTCATTTAGAAAAAAGCACTGTTTTCAGAAAAAGGACCTAATGCAGAAGAGTTTAAATAGAAGATTGAAAATTGCAGAAGTTCATAGATGAATTCGAGAATTAACAGACTTATTTGATTAAGACACATGAGAACTGTAAAAAGAGTTTAAAGAAAAGGTGCAAATATTTAAAAAGAAGGAGTTGAAAATCTGTTTTGAAATATAGCTTCAAGAGAGGGATATAAATTCAGGCAGAAGGTTTAAAGGCATTGTTTTAGAAGAAAGATGCAAGTTTGGAAAAAAACTTGAGATCATTACAGATTTATAAGAGTTTTAAAGCAGGCGGGTTTTGAAGAGTGGTACTGAAAACTTTTTATTAAGACGTTTTAAAGGCTAGTTAACAGGGTTGTTATTACTTAAACACAAATTAGGTGAGTTTAGACTCCTATAGGCATGATATCTATATCTTGTTTTTTTTAAGACTAGTTACTATTATTGAACTAGTAAAGGAATGAGTATTCGATTACCCTACCGTTTGCCTAACGTTTATGCATTTCCTATAGGCATGATCTCTATATGCAGTTGTTACATGGACATTAAGTCTTATAGGCAGGATTTCTAATGATTTGCAATATGGCTGAATATTAAATCTTATAGGCATGGTATCTAGATGATCGAGTTAAAACATTGAAAACCTATAGACATGGTATCTTGGTGATTAAAAACATTAACTTATAGGCATGGTATCTACCCTTTGTGCAATAAAGTAAACCCCTCCCATGACCTTTACTAATACTCCCCGAGTTCCGTTTTTACAAGATTATTACAGAACCAGAAGAAAGAAAGAAAATGATTAAAAATACATCACAGCCTACAGCTAGATCCGAGCAGACTAATTCAATCTTAATATCCAATAACATGTGTTTCACCAAATCCGGATTCCATATTTCCAAGGTCTTCTCTCACCCAAAGTGTTTCAAAGTTCCAAGGAGCCTCAAGGATTCCAGGTAGTGCTTACACTCTGGATAACAATTGTTGTAACAGAATAGTGCAGTGTAGAATTGCCAGCCCTCAGGCATCCAAGTTCAGAGGGAGCTCGAGGGTGCCAAAGCATGGCTTACCAAAGGGGGGCAGAACTTAGAAACTAGGAATAAGTGCAAAGTGAGAGAGGAGTTAAGGAGCCATAGCAGAGGGTGGTCATACCCAGCCATGGGCATATACTGGCACAACCGTGACCATCTGCTTGGCCAACAAATAAAGAGCAGACTTTTAGAAGTTAAACTTGGGTCTGGATGGTGATTAGGACACCACCAGACCTGAGTTAAGGCTCAGCACATAAGGGGTAAAGGGAATGAGAATTGATTTGAGTAGAGGTTCAAGAGAACCTGATTCTAAGTCATGAGTGGAAATAATAGAATGCCAACATGACTCAAAATTGCACTCACACATAAGAAGGGGGTCAAAGGGACAGAGTACCACATAAGAAAGCATTTACAAAAATATGAAGAAAGCAAGAGGGCATAACAGACTTTAAGGTGCAGAACATAATAAAAGAGAGCGTGACAGACTAAAAGGAGCATATAATGGAGAATGCATAATAGAAGAAGGGAAATAAACACATAGTGTATGAGGGTATTATTTAACTAGAAAGACATACCAGTTGCAATTTTAGTACAGCCGAACAAGCAAAAGTAAGTAATCAGCTAGAAAGTCAGCAAAAGCAAACTCAAGACCTTCAGTAAGTGCTTGAGAGTTCAAGAGGAACTCAGGAGTATTTCAGACAGTAGAAGAGAGAGGAGCAGAGCACTTAGTAAAGAAAATAGAGAAAGTAATAGTAGAGAGAGTATTGGAAACTATATAGTATTCGAAGTGTTTTTAAAATCTGAAGTGGTTGTGTCGAATTCTCTTCATGTGTTGAGAGAGGAGCATGTATTTATACTTGAAGTCAGGCAAGTAACCAAGGAAAGAAAATAGTCAAGTATCAATTAGGATCAATCAATAACAAAGGTTCCTTTAATTAAGGAGTCCAAATTTGAACGGTAAAGGACAGGAAATATTTAAGGAAAGGGGATCAAATAAACACATTGTGCACAACATACAAATAAGGGTGAATACATGTGGATCTTAATTAAGGAAAGGGAATTTTGAAATACACGGTCAAGTTAATAAGGCAAGAAGTAAACTAATTAGCACATAGTAATTCAGAGAATCAGAGATTCCCTAAATCCTTAATGAACCAAGCCAGACAACAAGGGAATCGAGAGGTTCAAAATTAAGCAAGGAAAGAATCAATCGAATTCACACAAGGCAAGACTGAAATCAATCCCCAAATCAAAGGTTATTCTGACATAGAAAATCTAACTATAAAGAGGGCATGAGCTTTAAACATGCGAGGCTGGATTCAAACAATAGCAAAGTATCATGCAAC
>MU742071.1:0-11637 GCA_026770625.1 Nicotiana glauca
TACCCGGATTTCTGGTTCGCGACTGTAATACAGAGTCAAAGCCTTTCCTTGATTCGGGATTCAAACCGGTGACTTGGGACACCATAAATTTTCCAAGTGGCGACTCTAAATCTTTTAATAAAAGAATCCCGTTTCAACTGTCATTTAATTGGAAAAACTCTTTTTATGTTTATATCCCTTTCGCCGGGGTGTAAGCACCGTAAAAAAGAGGTGTGACACCTAAAACATTGCGGTGTGCGCACTCCTGGAGGAGCCCCTTATGGCCCAAGCGCAATATCAAGCCATCTCGTGGCATCATCACTAGGCTCTCGGCCTCATATCAACAAGTCACCTCATGGCGTACATATCTCAGGCCCTCAGCCTCATAATCAAAGTTAGTGTTTCTATACCCTCGTCCGTACTCGGTCAGAATGTCACAAACACTCGGGCAACAGAAAAACATAGTACTCAGCCCAAAATATCATTTAAATATCATTTAAGTGTGAAAGTAGAGTAGACATGGCTAAGTTATGAAAATAGTAGAATATAGCATGACGGAGTTCAAGTACAAAGTCAAATAGTGAGGAAATATTTATGAAAATCCCTGAAGGGTTTAAATAGTTGGCACGAAGCTGGCATTCTGCCCAAGCATGATGATAGCAAGTAGTTTTTAGTCAAATACGCAGTAAAATAGACATTTGGGACGAACTAAGTCACAATCCCTAATAGTGCACGACCCCACGCTCGTCATCTAGCGTGTGCGTCACCTCAATATAGCACAACGATGTGCAATCCAGTTTTTCATACCCTCAGGACAATATTTACAATCATTACTCACCTCAATCTGGTCGAAACTCTAGAGTGCGATGCCTTTTCCCCTCGAATCATCCTACACTCACGTCAAATCTATCCAAAACCAGAATCACAACGTCAAAATATGCTAAGGAAATGAAGCCCAAGCAAAAATAATCAATTTATAGCATAAATCCCGAAATTACCAAAACCCAACCCCCGGGCCCACATCTCGGAATTCGATAAAAGTCACATCAATATATTCGTTATCTCTGCATGAGTTCATACATATTAAAAGTTCTGAAATCTGAGTATAAATGATCCTTCAAATCCTCAATCAAAAGGCTAAGTTTCCAAGCCCTTGTTTCCCCCATATTTAACCCTTAAATTCAATTAATTGCAACCCTAATCCGTGAAATAATACCATAGGAATGAGTTTTAGGTCCGATCATAGATCATCATATCGCAACGTCAATACACTCATCTAAATATCACAGACCCACCCGCCAGCGTGGACGCCTCAAACAATCATCGTAGCAATTTAACTACTTGGCCACAATTACCGACGACAAATGGGGTAATATATGACATGTTAGAACTTAGATCTATCAAAGCATATACACTAATGCAATGCACAGATAATATACTCTTGACCATGTCTGGTTAAGATACTAAATCCAGACAACCTGACAATGCATAGTTGCAATTTTGTTGTTGCCCACCTGGCTGGACATAGACATTCCACCTCTACCTCAACCTCTTCCCAGTGGCGATCGTATACCCTGCTCACGAGGACATGCTGTTAACGAAGAGGCTGCTACCGGCCCCGTAGGCTGTATCACACCACCCGCATCTATTAGTGGGATGCCCAGAGTAATAACACAAATATGAACCCTGGCGGCCAACCACAATATGGAATGAGGGTTTTATCCTTCCGTTATATTATTATGCAAACACTACCCATCAAAATTTTGGCCTTGAATATAATAAGTGGTTAGTTCTTAAAATCGTCCCTAGGACTATGATGGCACTCTAGCCACCGAGTGGGTGAATGCCGAGTAAATGGGGACCAAACCCGACTCAAAAATCTCATTTATCTTGTCACGACCCAAACCGATGGGCCGTGACGGGTAACCGGTACCGTACTCAACTGAGTACTAACGTAACATATCTTTCTTATTAAATTATCATATACATGTGACATACGGGCCAAATAGGGCAACATAATTATTTATAACTCAAGACATAGGCCGACAAGGCCATACAATCTTTCACGTACACGACATATGTCTACAAGCCTTTAAGAGTACATAAATTTCATAAAGGTCGGCTCAGAGTCCCACTATACTAAACGATACACATCTAAATTATACCAACCAAACAAGCAACTCCGAAGCAAATGGAGCGCACCAACATCTTCTACTGAGATGATAGCCTATTTGGAGGGCTCTCGACCTGTCTATCGGGACCTGTGGGCATGAAATGCAGCGTCCCCGGGCAAAAGGGACGTCAATACGAAAAATGTATCGAGTATGTAAGGCACATAAATAAGTACATAATAGACATGGAGGAAATGTAGAGTACTTGACTCAACATGTGTCACGACCCTAACCCCTAACCCGATCGTGATGGCGCCTCTCGTGAAGACAAGGCCAGCCAAACCAATACAATATACCTTCTAAAACAATTAATGATCATAAAAAGTTTAAAGTATGATTAAATGGTAATAAATTCACGGAAACATAGATAACAATAAGGGGAAATCATCCCGAGACAGCCCAAACCAGGGTGTCACAAGTCACGAGCGTCTAAGATAACAAATCTCCCAAATGTAACTACAAAGTCTCAATACTGAAATGGAAAGTAAATATATAGATAGAGCGGAGCTCCAGGCTGCGAACGCCAGCAGCTACCTAAAGTCTCCTTGAAGATCCGCCTGAGCTGGGACGAGTCAACACTCGGGAGCGGGACCTGTTATGCCTGATTCTGCACACACGGTGCAGGGAGTAATGTGAGTACTCCGACCCAGTGAGTAATAAGCATAAATAACGGATGAGAATAAGATATCACGTGAACACAAGGTAATCTATAATACAACAGTTAAACAAGTAATATATAGTAGTAAACCAATGAAAGACAGAATGAGATACTTCTACAATAGGTAAGTAATTAATGCACAGACAGATAAAGAAAGTAAAAACATATAACAGTACCAGCCCCTCGGGCTCTCTCTCTCTTAAAAACAACATCAGTACTCACTGGGGTGTGCAGACTCCGGAGGGGCCCCTTACTGCCTAAGTGCCAGCACCATATCAAGACATCTCGTGGCATCAAATCCAGGCCCTCGGCCTCATATCAGTATCAGTATATCCTCACATCTTGCCTTGTGCCATTCTCAATCCAAAAATCACATAAGCCACTCAGGCTTTAGTAAAACAGTAGTTCTCAGCCCAAAACATCATTTAAAATATCATTTAAGTCTCAAAACTGAGTAAAAGTGGTTGAGTAGCAAAACATTGAAAAACATCACGACTGAGTTTAAGTAATAAGTCAAAATAGTGATGAAATAGTGATAAAAATCCCCGAAGGGTTCAGATAATTGGAAAGAGGCCCAAATATGACGATCAATCCAAATCATGATGATAACAAGTAAGTTTCAGTCAAATACGCGGTAAACTCATCAATCAGGACAGACCAAGTCACAATCCTCAATGGTGCTCTACACCATGCTCGCTATCCGGTGTGCAAGTCACCTCATTATAGCACTACGATGTGCAATACGAGTTTTCAAACATTCAAGACGTCATTTACAGTTACTCACCTCGAATTGGCTAAAGTAGCTCGCGACGCCTTTGCCTCTCGAATCGGCCTCCACATGCATCGAATCTATCCAAAATCAGAACGAATACGTCACAATATGCTAAGGGAACAAAGCCCAAGCGAAAACTATCAAAAAATAAAACAAATACCGAAATTAGCAAAACCCGAGCCCGGGGCCCACTTCTCGAAACTCAGAAATTTTTACATCTTTAGGTTCCTCACCTCCCCACGAATTCATACTTAACAAAAACACAAGAATCAGAGTTCAATTGACCACTCAAATCCTCAATTTACGCTCTCTTAAACTCAAGCCCTAAACCTCCATTTTTAGTCCTTTAATTCCTTAAATTTCAGTCCCAATCCATGAAATATTACCATATAAGTGTGTTTTAAGTCCAAACTCTTCCTGTTAACCATCCGAAATCACCCTGAGGCCACCGGGACCTCAACCAAAAAGCATAAACATGACCCAATACCTTATTCAAACTAGCTCCAATCATCAAAACACCTCCAACAACATCAAATTACCAAAAACTCATCGAATTCAAGCCTAAGTTTTTATAAAAACTTCCGAAACATGCTTTTGATAAAAAACCCAACCAAACCATGTCTGAATGACCTGAAATTTTGCACACACATCCCAAATGACATAACGAAGCTACAACAACTCTCGGAATTCCATTCTGACCCTCGGGTCAAAATCTCACCTGCCAACCGGAAAGCGCAAAAATACTAACTTCGCCAATTCAAGCCTAATTCTACACCAGACCTCTAAAACCAATTCTGATCATGCTCCTAAGTCACAAATCACCTCCCAAAGCTAACTGAACCATCAAAACTCACATCCGAGCCCTCTAACACATAAATCAACATCTAGTGGACTTTTTCAACTTAAACCTTCTTAAAAGAGACTAAGTGTCTCATTCCTTACCAAATTCACTCCGAATGCAAACTAATAAACTTGATCACATAAAACACAGATAACAAAGCATAAAGAAGCACAAATAGGGGAAATGGAGTGGTAACTCATGAGAAGACTTGCCGGGTCATCACATCCTCCCCAACTTAAACAAATGTTCATCCTCGAACGAGTCAAGAAACATACCTGAAGCCTCAAATATGTGAGGATATCTAATCCGCATCTCCTGCTCGGTCTCCCAGGTAGCCTCCTCCATGATCCAACCTCTCCATTGCACTCTCACTAAAGCTATATCCTTTGACCTCAACTTCCGAACCTGATGACCCAAAATAGCTACTGGATCCAAATTAAAGGTCAAATCATCATTCTACTAAACCGTGCTGAAGTCCAAAACATGAGACGGATCCCCAATATACTTTCGGAGCATAAAAACATGAAATATCGGATGCACACTCGAAAAGCTGGGCGGCAAACCAAGCATATAAGCTACCTCCCCAATCCTCTGAAGCATCTCAAAAGGCCCAATTAACCGCGAACTCAAATTCCCTTTCTTTCCAAATCTCATAACACCCTTCATGGGTGAAACCTTCAGCAAGACCTTCTCACCAACCATGTAGGACACATATCGAAACTTCCGATCCGCATAACTCTTGTATCGCAACTTCGATGTACGAAGCCTCTCCTGAATCACCTTTACCTTCTCTAAAGCATCCTGAACCAGATCAGTCCCTAATAGCCTAGCCTCGCCGGGCTCAAACTAACCAATCGGAGATCTACACCGTCTCCCATACAAAGACCCATATGGAGCCATCTGAATACTCAACTGGTAGCTATTGTTGTAAGCTAACTTTGCAAGCTGTAGGAACTCATCCCACGAACATCCAAAATCAATAATACAAGCATGCAACATGTCCTCCAATATCTGAATAGTGCGATCAGACTGCCCGTCCGTCTGAGGATAAAACGATGTGCTCAACTCTACCGGAGTACCCAACTCTCTCTGCACGACTCTCTAAAACTGCAAAGTAAACTGAGTACCTCTATCTAAAATGATGGAAACCGGAACACCATGTAACCGAATAATCTCCCGGATATAAATCCCTACCAACCGCTCTGAAGAATAGGTAGTACACACAGGAATGAAGTGCACAGACTTGGTCAGCCTGTCTACAATTACCCAAATAGCATCGAACTTCTTCAAAGTCCGAGGAAGTCCAACAACAAAATCCATAGTGATCCTCTCCCACTTCTACTCAGGAATAACCATCTACTGAAGCAAGCCACCCGGTCTCTGATGCACATATTTCACCTACAGACAATTGAGACACCGAGCTACAAACCCCACAATATATTTATTTCATTCTTCGCTACCAATAATGCTGTCTAAGATCCTAATACATCTTTGCAGTACCCAGATGAATGGAATACCGCGAGCTATGGGCCTCCTCCAATATCAACTCCCGAAACCCATCTACATTGGGCAGACAAATCCGATCCTAAATCCTTAACACTCCATTATCACCAACGTTTACATCTCTAGACTTATCATGCTGAACTATGTCCCTAAGGACAAGAAAATACGGATCATCATACTTGCGCGCTCTGATGCGATCATATAAAGACGACTGAGATACTACACAAGCCAATACCCGACTGGGCTTAGAAATATCCAACCTCACAAACTGATTAGCCAAGGCCTGAACATCAATTGCAAGAGGTCTCTCCCCAATTGGAATATATGCCAAACTCCCCATACTCACTGCCTTTCAGCTCAAAGCATCAGCCACCACATTGTCCTTTCGCGGATGGTACAATATGGTGATATCATAATTCTTAAGCAACTCCAACCATCTCCGCTGCCTAAAATTAACATCCTTTTGTTTGAACAAATGCTGAAGACTGCGATGATTAGTGAATACCTTACAAGATACGCCATACAAGTAATGCCTCCAAATCTTTAATGCATGAACTATAGCAGCCAACTCCAAATCATGAACATGGTAGTTCTTCTCATGGGGCTTCAATTGATAAGAAGCATAAGCAATAACTCTACCCTCCCGCATGAACACACAACCAATTCCTACTCTCGAACATCATAATACACGGTATATGAACCTGAAGCTGATGGCAAAACCAGTACTGGAGTTGTGGTCAAATTTGTCTTGAGCTTCTGAACTCCTCACACTCGTCCAACCATATAAATGAAGCACCCTTGCGAGTCAACTTGGTCAAGGGTGATGCGATAGATGAGAATCCCTAAACAAACCGACGATAATAGCCTGATAAACCAAGAAAACTACGAATCTCTATGGCTGAGGATGGTCTATGCCAACTTTGAACTGTCTCTATCTTCTTCGGATCAACCTTAATACCCTCGTTGGACACCGCGTGCCCCAAGAAAGCCACTGAACTGAGCCAAAACTCACACTTGGAGAATTTCACATAAAGCTTCTCCTCTCTCAACCTCTGTAATACAACCCTCAAATGCTCCACGTGCTCCTTTTAACTACGCGAGTACAACAGAATATCATTAATGAGTACTATAACGCTCTAGATAAGGCCAAAATACACTGTTCATCAAATGCATGAATGCTGCTGGGGCATTGGTCAGCCCAAAAGACATAACCAAGAACTCATAATGACCATATCTGGTCCTGAAGGTTGTCTTAAGAATATCTTAATCCCTGATCTTCAACTGGTGATAACCCGAATGGAGATCAATCTTGGAGAACACCCTCGCTCCCTGAAGCTGGTCGAATAAATCATCAATGCGAGGCAAAGGATACTTGTTCTTAATTGTTACTTTGTTCAATTGCCTATAATCAATGTACATTCTCATTGTGCCATACTTCTTCTTCACAAATAGAACCGGCGCACCCCAAGGTGACACACTCGGCCAAATGAACCCCTTATCTAGGAGTTCCTGGAGCTGCTCCTTCAACTCTTTCAACTCCACTGGTGCCATACGATATGGCGGAATAGAGATGGGTTGAGTGCCCGACACCAGGTCAATACCAAAATGAATATCCCTGTCTGGTGGCATACCCGATAGGTCTGCATGAAATACATTGGGAAAATCCCTCAAAACTGGCACGAAATCAATATTAGGAGTCTCAACTACAACATCCCTCACAAATGTTAGATATGAAAGGCAACCCTTCCCAATCATACGCTGGGCCTTCAAGAAAGAGATCACTCTGCTAGGAACATAATCAGTCACACCATGCCACTCGATCCACAGTACACCCGGCATATAAAAAATGATTATCTTAGCATGACAGTCTAGAATAGCATGACACGGAGATAACCAGTCTATGCCTAAAATGATATCAAAACCCAACATACTCAATAGTAATAGATCTACTTGGGTCTCCAGACCCCCAATAGTCACTACACATGATCGTTACACACAGTCTACAACAACAATATCACCCACCGGGGTAGATACATAAATAGGTAAAGCAAGAGACTCCCCGAGCGTACCCAAAGAATGAGCAAAATATGAGGACACATAAGAAAAGGTGGAACCAAGATCAAATAATACAGAGGCATCTCTGTGGCAAATTGAAACAATACCTGTAATGACAATATTTAAAGTAATAGCATCTGGCCTGCCTAGAATATCATAGAAGCGAGCCTGTCCACTGCCTAATCAATCTCCCCCTCTAGGGTGGCCCCTAGCTGCCCGACCTTCACCCCTATCTGACTGCACAGACGATGAAGTAACTGGAGCAGAAGTTGAGCGTTGACCCCTCTATTTAGATGAGCTAGTAACACAATGAGGACACTGCCTCCACATATGCCCAAACTCTCTACACTCAAAATAACTCCCAGGTAGTGGAAAAGGGGACTGAAGGGAACCCTTCACACCGGAGTGACTAGCAGATGCACCCGGCACAGAAGAACCCTGAACTGATGGGGAACGAGATGAACTCTGAGCTGGGAGGGCGCTGAGTGATGGCTGACCCTGCTGAGCACTATGATAACAACGACCTGAAGATGCCTCGCGATACTCTAGGTGGGCTGACTGAGCAGGCCTGAAAGAATAGCCTCTACCATGCTGGAATTGGCCCCTCAAAGGAGCACCATTGAAACTACCAGATCCTCGAGGCCTCTTGGCCTCTCTCTCCTCTCGCTCATGATGGCAAACTATTTCAATCTCACGAGCGATATCAACCATCTGCTTGAACGTAGCACCCGTCACTCTCTCTTTAGTCATAAGAATACGAAGATAATAATTAAATCCATCAACAAATCTCCTGATCCTCTCACTGTCTGATGGAACCATCCAGGTGGCATGACAGGCCAACTCAGAAAACCTCCTTTCATACCGGGACACTGTCATATCCCTCTGTCTCAACCACTCGAACTGCCTACGTAGATCCTCTCTGTGAGACTGCGGCACATATTTCTCCAAGAAGAGAGCGGAGAACTACTGCCAGGAAAGGGGTGCTGCACCGATAGGCCTACACCTTTCAAAATCCTCCTACCAAGTGAAGGCAGCCCCCGAGAACTGAAAGGTGGTGAATGCCACACCACTAGACTTAAATGACGGAGGCTAGAGTTTTTACCAAGCCTCTCATGACGTCGTTGATCATCATCCAGCATAACTGGTACCATGAACTCCTGAGCTGATGCAACTGGTTGGGCTTGAGGTGTCTCCGGCATCTGTAGTGCCTGCACTACCTGCTCAGGTGTGTGAGCAGTGGGGTTCTGATTGCCTCCCCCAGCCTGTGAAGTAGCTGCTACTGTGGTGGCTGAAACTGCAGTGCAAACTGATAAGATCTGTGCCAAGGCCTCCTGAAGACCCGAAATCACAATGGGCACAGCTGGTGCCTGAACTGGTGCTGCTGGTGCTTGATCCGGAGCTGGGGAAACTGGTGGATCAATAGGTGTTACCCTCGCTACTTTGCCTCTGCCATGAACACGACCACGTCCACAGCCTCTGGTGGCCTCAGTGGGTGGCACATAAGTTTAGTTCTGGATCAACAAGTTCGCACGACAAGAATTATAAGAATATAAAGTTTTTCCTAAATGGTTCTGCAACCTCTCGAGGATAAGTACAGACTTATTTGTGCCGATCCACGAGACTCTACTAAACCCACTCATGACTTGTGAGACCTAGTAACCTAGGCTCTGATACCAATTTGGAATGACCCTAACCCCGAACCAGGTCATGATGGCGCCTCTCGTGAAGACAAGGCCAACCAAACCAATACAATACACATTCTAAAACAATTACTGATCATAAAACAGTTTAAAGCTAGATTAAATGGTAATCAATTTGTGGAAACATAGATAATAATACGAGGAAACTATCCCGACACAGCCCAAACCGGGGTGTCATAAGTCACGAGTGTCTAAGATAACAAATCTATCAAATGTAACTACAAAGTCTCAATAGTGAAATGGAAAGTAAAGATATAGATAGAGAGGAGCTCTAGGCTGCGAACGCCAACAGCTACCTAAAGTCTCCTCGAAGATTCGCCTAAGCTGGGACGAGTCAACACTTAGGAGCGGGACCTGCTATGCGTAAATCTACACACATGGTGCATGGAGTAATGTGAGTACTCCGATCCAGTAAGTAATAAGCATAAATAATGGATGAGACTAAGAAATCACGTGAACACAAGGTAATCTATAATGCAATAGTTAAACAAGTAATATAAAGCAGTAAACCAATGAAAGACTGAATGAGATACTTCTACAATAGGTAAACAATTAATGCACAGACAGATAAAGAAAGTAAACACACAGAAAAGTACCAATCCCTCGGGCTCTCTCTCTCTCTCTCTCTCTCAGAAACAACATCAGCCCCTCGGGCTCACTCTCATATCATAATGGGTACCCGCACTCACTGGGGGTGTGCAGACTCCGTAGGGTCCCCTTACGACCCAAGCACTATATCAAGCCATCTCGTGGCATCAAATCTAGGTCCTCGGCCTCATATCAGTATTAGTGTATCCTCACATCTAGCCCTCGGTCATACTCAGTCCAAAGATCGCATAAGCCCCACGGGCATTAGTATAACAGTAGTTCTCAGCCCAAAATATTATTTAAAACATCATTTAAGTCTCAAAACCGAGTAAAAGTGGTTGAGTAGCAAAACAGTGAAAAATATCATGACCGAGTTTAAGTAATAATCAAAACAGTGAGAAAATAGTGATAAAAATCCCTGAAGGGTTCAGATAATTGGAAAGAAGCCCAAATATGACAATCAATCCAAATCATGATGATAACAAGTAAGTTTCAATCAAATACGTGGTAAACTCATCAATCGGGACAGACCAAGTCACAATCCCCAACGGTGTGTCGACGCCCCCTTTTTCCCTCTTCAGAAGAGCGAGGAATCAGATTTACGACATTCAGGAAAGACAACTCTATTCCCGTTTGGGATTAAGTTTAAATTTGTAGAGTCGCCACCTAATGATTATAGTGCATTAGGACATTTTAAGAAAGAATTTGAGATGAAAACCAGACTTTGGGTTAGGGCTAGAAATTATCTCGAGGGGAAGGTGTTAGGAACCCCTCAAGATCCACTAGTGTGGTTCCCGGCCATGCTACAATTGTAACTTTAAATAGGGAAGCAGACATTGCAAATACAAGGAAACTTTCACATAATGGTTGCAAATAAAAGCACAAAAAAGGTTTAAAAGTTCTGAAATTTGGGAGAAAGTAGGTTTGTAATTAAAGAAAAGATATGCGAGTAAAGGGAAGGGATCAAATAATTGATGCAAGTAACTTAAAAGAAGTAAAAGAAGCGGAAATTGAAAACTGAACAACTTTTAAAGTTTTGAAAAATAACAAACTAATAAAGAGGGAGGGGGTCCTAGGTTTATATATCACATGGATCATCCACACAACACCGGTACCCAATTGTACGCATAGCGTTATTGTGTGATCATCATCTCCATGTCTACCCTTCCCACCCTGTTAAGGTATTAAAGCGTAAAATAGTATCGTTACTTATTGCATGCTATTACCTGTCCCAATCCTGTCAGTCCCTGAGCTAAATGGACTACTAATCATAAAGGAGAGGGGTTTGGGGCTTTTAGAAGTTTTCAAAGGACAAAATGCTAAGGCGTCAACCAAAAACACGTAAGGAAAATGGGGGGGGGGGGGGGGGG
>MU742071.1:12113-29532 GCA_026770625.1 Nicotiana glauca
GCATTTATAAACCAGCAAAAGTCATAGAGTTTAGCATGTATTGATTTGGTCTTAATTAAATAAAGTGATGAGCAGACTGGTTCAACGCATATTTTTAGGCAAAATGTGTAGATTAGGCTTAGTCGAATGCAGTTGACTAAAATCGATCTGATTGATTCATTTAATCTAAGTGTCGGTTAGAACTAGCCATGATATTTACTGATTTTAGAAAAGATTCAAACTGAAAAGGGGTTACCAATTTTAATAGATCATTACGAGTTCACCAGTTAATACTACCTTTATTCAGATTCGAGATTTCCTATAGGCGTGCTTCCTATACGTATGCTGATTTTGACACCTTTTAGACGTTAACAAAAGGTTCTATGAACATGGAATCTATATGCAGCTTTTATTATTAAACCTACAAACTGTTGCCTAATGATGTTTATAAATGCAGAATGCAGTAGTCTATATGCAGTGTTTTACATGAATTTTACGGAACAATTAGAAGTTAACCTATAGGAAGGATAACTATGCGTGGAGATGCAAAAATTATGAGTGAATCCGATAGGCATGATTTCGAGGTATGAGTTTGCAAAAATTAAGAGTTACCCTATAGGCATAATTTCTAGGTGTGAAATTGCAGAAATCACACAAATCCCTATAGACATGGTCTCTAGGTGTGAAATTTGCAGAAATCGTAACAAATCCCTATAGGCATGATCTCTACCCTTAGCACATAAAAATAAATCCCATCCTCCCTTTTTTACTAAATCCCCGAGTTTATACAAGTTATCATAACCCAAAAGAAATAAACTGGAATTAAAAAAATACATCAGAAATCCTCAGCTACATACAAGCAGCCTAATCCAGACTTGAGGCCTAATAATATGAGATTGAGCTACTTCCGAGATCCAGATTTCCAAGCCTTCTCTCATCTAGGGTGTTTCAGAGATCTAAAGGATTTCAGGAACCCCAGGCAGTGCATACACCCAAGATGTTAATCAGAAATTGCGTTGTGTAGTGTGGAAGGGCCAGCCTTTATGTGTCCAAGTTCAGAGGGAGCTCAAGGGTCCCAAGGAAAGGATCACACAAGAGGGCCAGAACCTAAGTTCTAAGAATGAGTGTAAGTGCAATAGAAGGGGTAGGGGGCTACCCAGGCAGGCTGGTGGTCATGCCCAGCCACAAAATAGACTGGCACACCCCTGACCAAACCTGTTGATCATGTATTTAGAGAGTAAAGACCTACTGGAGGTCAAGCCATGGCCTGTACAATAACTAAAAATATTGTCAGGGCAAAGCTGCTACTCAGCACACACAATAAAGGAATAGAGATGGGAAATTGACAAAGCTTAGGGCCCAAAGGGTCCAGTTCATGTCCATGGACAATGATCTCAGACATTGCCATGTTTCTGAACCATAAGTCAAAGCATATAAAGGGGATATGAGGGTTTAGGATTCACAAGGTATCAAATAAGCAACGCACGACTGACAGAATGAACACATAGATAAATATTAAATAACAAGGGAAAGGGAATATATTACAGCATGCTAGAAACACATGTTGACTGAAGAAACATGAACAGAAGTAGACAGGAATGATAAACTGGAGTAATTAAAGAAAAACATGTTGTTGTTGAAGCTTGTAAATTAACAAGGACATACCAGTGGAGAAGCAAAGTGCAGAAAAAAGTAGAGCAAATAAGAGTCCACAATCTAGCCTTGGCTTTCAGTCGGCTAGACAAAGCAACAGCACAAGTAGCACTAAAGAAAGAGGGAGTTTTAAGTGTAAGAGGGTATTTTGAACTCAGATTGATCATGTGTGTTCCTGTGTTCAAAGAAAAGGAGTAGGGTATTTATAGCTTTTGAAAACGAGTGAGAAACAAGGTAATAAGTAAAATTAAAACACGAACATGGAAACAATCACTATTCAGAATCAATTAACCCAAGTGATTCCCCTTTAATTAAGGAAAAACTGCTTAACGGGTATCATCAGGCTTAATTAAGGAAAGAGAATCAGTTTGGGGGCCGATTGATTATTGCCAAAAAAAGGGTAGTAAAAGTATGAAGTAAATAATCAAGTCTAAGTACGAAATAGGTTTATTTTGGGAAAGAATTCAGCAAGGTAAAACATCACAATTAAGGGAGTGAATCAATTAATTTTAACAGATGAGTAAAATTATGGCTCGTAGGAAAACCTTTTTGCAAATCAGTGACAAGATCACAGGAATCATGATCACACAAGAAAGGAACATGATTCTGCACTTCACTATATAAATAGCAAGGAATGAACAAGCATGCAGTGTTAAACAAGTTGACAAAAAGAACCAACACAAACATACAATGGCAGTAAGGGTAAACTAGGGTTCTGTAGTAATAAAATATTCGAAGCACAGTAGTCAAGCAGGTCAAGTAGTCACATAGGACCAACATGTAAGTAAAAATGTCTCAGAGTATGAATGAGTGAGAAAACTTCTAAAGAAAATTAGGGCTTTAACAGTAACTAGGTTTTGCAAGATGGTAAGAACAAAACATTAAGCAAATTAAACGAGGAAGAAAGAATCAGCAACATTTAAACAAATAAATTTCAGAACTCGGATAAACTAAAAAGGAACGAGGGTTTTTAATATGCTGAAATAGATAGAAGAATAAACATGAAAAAATCATAGCCAAGACATAAACATGTTAAAAGTCAGAGATATTTTGAAAAACTTAAAGGAAAACCTTAATGAAGGGTTGTTTTTGCAAGAAAAGATGAAGAACTTTCGAGAAAATACTTAAACATTTAAGGCAAGTATAGATCTAAAGCAGATCTGAAAGAAAAAATCAAAAACTCCCAAAGATTAGGGTTTCAAAGAACCCAGAAAGATGTGAAAGGCCTTGGGAATTAACGATCTAACCAGGAGCGCCAAGTATCTGACTCGAACGGCCATGGCTGGCCGGAGAAAAGTCAGGGACGACCGGAGAAAGGTCATGAATGGAAGTCAGGCAATGACTGGACCAACTTCCTTCGATATTTGGCCGTGAAACCATAGAAGCAAACACCTAGGAGCCACGAGGGGTCATTACACATCTCCAATGGCCGTGGGAGGCCATGGATTAAGGCGGGATTGAAAGGCGGTGGCTAGGGTTCATGAGGGCTTCAGAGAGAGTTGAGAGAGAAGAGGAATTTGAGGGCATCGTTTGGTGACAAATGATTAGGGTTAGGGTGGGTTGGTAAATTAAAAAGGAAAGAGTGAAATGTGGCCGTTGATCATTTAGATCTACGGCCTAGATTGAATGGGGAGCCGGGCGGATTGGATACGCGGGTCAGGGGTCGGGTTAATTTTCAATTGGGCTGGGTAATGTGGGATTTGAAATTGGGCTAATTGGGATTGGCAAATTGGCTATAATTGAAATTCAATTGAGGCCAAATCGTAAATAGCCAATTTTCTCTTTTAATTTTTATAAAATAGTAATACAGATTTTAAAAGAAAATTAAGAGTACTTGGTAAATAAATATTATATAAATATTAATTTAAAAATACTGGGATTAATTTTATAAACATAAAAATGCTATAGATTACAAGATAGGCTATAATTGCAATTATATATAGTTTAGCTTTAAAAATACCAAACAAATTTGTAAAAATATGAAAAAATTACCTTAATTATATTTTGGTATAAATGTGAGAACAAAAATAAATTATTTACCAAAATGATAATTTTGGAATAATTATTGCACTCTGTTATATTAAAATAGGTAATAAATTAGTTTACAAAATCATTAAAAATGCCAAAACTCTTGGGTGTGCTTATATATGCGCAAATATATTGTTTTGGAAGTATTTTGGGTATAAAAAAAACTTAGGGAAAAATTGGGTATCAACAGCTGCCCCTTTTTACCCGGGAAGGATGAAAGAGCTGTTGGGTAAAAATATGATGGCCAATTTTGACCGAAAACGGCAATTTGCAAAGAATTTGACCGGGCTCTGGTTTCTGAGCTGCCTACATATCCCTGGTTTTACAAGAATCAGGACGTATGTAGTTCAGGAACCATTGACAGAACATGCCGATGGCGATTTGAAAGAGATGGGCACGATGTTTTAGGGGGCAAGAGGTATTTGAAACTTGATCGGTGGCAGGAACCGGAGCGGGATCGCTCCTACTGAGACGGCCATTGCTAGCCGGTGTACCTGCAAATGAGCAATATGGGCGTATATTGTGCATAAATTTAAAAGTGATGCAAGTTCCTGTGGGACCATGAATGATGTCTTTAGACGGTTAGGATGACGTCCTCGGACCATGATGTCCTGGGCCATGAAGCGCAAAATTAAAGGATTTTTAGGCTATGAAATGATGTTCTCGCGCTATGATAATGGTGCATCCGAACCATGATGCCTTTGAATAATGACGTGCAGGATATAAAGTGGGTCCTCGGGCCATGGCATGGTGTTCTCAGGCTATGAAGGATGATGCCTCCAAACAATGATGCCTTCAGACAGTTTGGTGATATTTTAGCCCATGAAATGCAAGATTTGGCGGTATTTCAGCCGATGCAAAAGCGTAAAATGGCGATATTTCAGGAGATGCAAAGAATGTAAATGGCAATATTTCAGCCGACAGAAAATTAAATAAACAGGCGATGTTTCAGCCAATATAAAAAGTAGAATGGCGATATTTCAGCTGACAGAAATTTAAATAAAACAGGCGATGTTTCAGCCGATGTAAAAATTAAAATGGCGATATTTTAGCCGATAGAAAGCATAAGTATAGATGATGATGGAGATGAACTGGCGATCTTTCAGCCGATGTAAAAAGTTAAATGGTGATATTTCAGCCGATAGAAATGAATTGGTGATCTTTAAGACGATGTAAAAAGTAAAATGGTGATATTTTAGCCGATTGCAAGACGTAAGTAAAGGTAGCGATATTTCAGCCATGCAAGAAAGATAAGGTGGCGATATTTCAGCCATGCAAGAAAGATAAAGTGGCGGTATTTCAGCCATGCAAGTGGAGGTAGAGCTTAACCTTGGAAGGCAAAAACATAGCCTTATCCAAAAAATGCAGATGGAGACAGTGCTTAGTCTCGAAAGGCAGAACGGTAGCCTTATGCAGATAATGTAGATGGAGACAACGCATAGTCTCAAAAGGCATAAAGGTAGCCTTATGCAGATAATGCAGATGGAGACAGTGCTTAGTCTCGAAAGGCTGAAAGGTAGCCTTATGCAATGCAAGAATGTGAAAGGACGGGTGGTAATGAGATTTCTTAGCTGATATCTGATCATGATGTCGTGACTATCAGGGAGGTTGTGTACGAATAAAAATTACATAGGAGTGATGATTTTGAGAAGTTGTGTCTTTGAGGAATATGCGTACGTAAATATACCTGATGATATTGTAAGTCGAGTGCCTGCATCCAAAGAAAAATCATGAGTTTTGAAAGGGGAAAGGTTAGTTCGTTTTCTCCTGGCTTCCGGTGTTGCGTATCATTGGGGTAGCATTGCTAAACAGTAGCAATTCGAACAATAGTTATGCATGATTTAGTAAATATAATGTAAGTGGAATATAATTTTCTTTTAGATGAACCAACGACTGGACGAGGTTCGAGACATTGAAACCTCTCTTGCTCTACTGGGCTGGCACTTCTGACGGCTGCGCTGGACAGCTAAAAAATCAACTTCGGAATTTTGAGGGTCCTTCTCAAAATTCTGCCCCAGTTTAATGAGGTGGCATTCCTGGCGATGAGTGGCTGAAAACTAACTTCAGAATTTGGAGGCTCCTCCTCAAAATTTTGCCCCAGTTCCAATAGTAGTGGGAAATGAAATTTTTATTAAATTATGACCGAACCTATAGGGCTGCCTACGTATCCCCTCTTAAACGGGAATCAGGTCAGGAGTAGTTCAAATTACATCATAAAGAAGTCATAAGTGGTCAAACATAGTATCGTTTCACCGCATCTGAGTTGATCGACTTTGGCCAAACTTCTCCGTCCATTTCCGCAAGAATATGGACTCCTCAAGTTAGAAACCGGTGAACCATGTACGGACCTTGCCAGTTGGGAGAGAATTTTCCCTTGGCTTCGTCTTGATGTGGGAATATTTTCTCCAGCACCAACTGCCCTGGTGTAAACTTCCTTGGCTTAACTCTTTTGTTGAAGGCTCTGGACATTCTGTTCTGATACAACTGACCATGGCAAACTGCTTTCATCCTTTTCCCATCTATAAGGGTTAACTGCTCGTAGCGATCTTTTACCCATTCTGCATCATCCAACTCTGCTTCTTGTATGATCCTCAAGGATGGAATTTTTACCTCGGCAGGGATGACCGCCTCTGTACCATAAACCAACATGTAAGGAGTTGCTCTAGTCGATGTGAGGATCGTGGTGCGGTATCCCAGTAAGGCAAATGATAACTTCTCATGCCATTGTTTATGGCTTTCGACCATCTTCCTTAGTATCTTCTTGATATTTTTGTTGGCTGCTTCTACAACTCCATTCATCTGAGGCATGTAAGCTGTAGAATTCTTGTGTTTAATCTTGAATGCCTCACACATTTCTTTCATCAAGTCGCTATTGAGATTGGAACCATTATCGGTGATGATTGATTTCGAAATTCCGAATCGGCAAACAATACGGTCACAGACGAAATCTACCACAACTTTCTTAGTCACTGCCTTGTACGACGCTGCTTCAACCCAATTAGTAAAATAATTAATTGCCACCAGGATAAACCTGTGCCCGTTTGATGCGGCAGGCTCGATATGTCCAATGACGTCCATTCCCCAAGCGGCAAATAGCTACGGTGAGCTTGTTGCAGTAAGCTCTTTTGGAGACACCTTTATCATATCTGCATGTATCTGACAGTGATGGCACTTGCGAACATACTGGATACAGTCTGTTTCCATAGTCATCCAAAAATGCCCTGGTCAGAGTATCTTCTTTACTAAGACAAAACCATTCAAGTGCGGCCCACAAGTCCCTGCGTGCACTTCGTGCAATAGTCTGGATGCTTCTTTTGCTTCGACACACCTTAGTAAACCCAAATCGGGAGTCCTCCTATAAGGATTCCCCTACTGTGAAAGAAGTTGTTGGATAATCTCCGAAGTGTGCGCTTCTGAGTGGCGTTGGCAAGCTCTAGATATTCTCCTATTGTTAAGTATTCCTTGATGTCATGGAACCATGGTTTTCCGTCCGCTTCTTCCTCAATGTGAGCACAATAAGCTGGATGATCATAAATCTTTACTGGGATGGGATCAATGAAATTTGTATCTGGATGCTGGATCATGGATGATAAAGCAGCTAATGCGTCAGTGAACTCGTTTTGGACCCCGGGGACATGCCGAAATCCCGTCTTTGTGAATCTTTTCCTTAACTCTTGTATGTGATGCAAGTAGGGGAGTATCTTGGAGTTCCTGGCTGCCCACTCTCCTCGAACTTGATGTATGAGCAGGTCTGAATCCCCGATCACTAGCAGCTCCTGAATGTTCATGTCAATAGATATCTTGAGCCCCAGGATGCAGGCTTCATATTCGGCCATACTATTTGTGCAAGGGAACCTAAGCTTGGCGGATACCGGATAATGCTGACCGGTTTCTAATATTAGGACTGCTCCTATACCAACTCCTTTTAAATTTGCGGCCCCGTCCAAAAATAACCTCCAACCATCGTAGGATTCTGCAATATCTTCTCCTATAAAGGACACTTCTTCATAAGGAAAATATGTTTTCAGGGGTTCGTATTCTCCGCCAACAGGATTCTTGGCAAGTTGATCTGCTATGGCTTGACCCTTAATTGCTTTCTGAGTCACGTAAACAATGTCAAATTCACTCAGCAAGATTTGCCACTTGGCGAGCTTGCCAGTGGGCATGGGCTTCTGGAAGATATACTTCAGCGGGTCCATCCTGGATATGAGATAAGTAGTGTAGGCACAGAAATAATGCCTTAATTGCTTAGCTACCCAAGTCAGAGCACAACAGGTGCGTTCCAATAAAGAATACCAGGCCTCATACGGGGTGAACTTCTTACTGAGATAGTAGATGGCTTGCTCCTTCCTCCCCGTTTCATCATGCTGTCCCAGAACACAACCGAATGCTCCATCTAAAACTGCGAGGTAGAGCAATAGAGGCCTTCCTGGCTCGGGCAAAACCAAGACTGGTAGCGTTGACAGGTATTCCTTGATTCTGTTGAAGGCTTTCTGACAATCGTCAGTCCATTTAGTAGCAACGTCCTTCTTCAGCATTTTAAAGATGGGTTCACAAATGATCGTGGACTGAGCTATGAACATGCTTATATAACTGAGTCTTCCCAAGAAACTCCTCACGTCCTTCTTGTTTATTGGAGGTGGAAATTCTTGAATGGATTTGACCTTTGACGGGTCAAATTCTATTCCTTGACGACTCACGATGAAATCCAATAATTTTCCTGCAGGAACCCTGTGAGCACGTGATTTTTGCCCTAAGCAAATAGTTCCCAAAAATTCAAACAAAACAACTTCTTTATTATTTTACAATTTTTGTGAATTTTGTGGCATTTTTGATAATCGTTGCATTTTATTTGTGCATTTTAATTCATATAAAAAATATAAAATACATTGGCATTTAGGATTTAATTTAATATTTTAGTGTTAATTGGTAGTTTAAAATTGTTTCATATAAAGAAAATGACAAAAAATGACTTTGTGCACCTTTATTTTTAAATTTGTGGAATTTGTTTCGATTTTAGTTTAAAAGTAGAAATTAGTTAATTTTGAAAAATTAATCAATAATTTTAGTGTTAATTTGGTCTATGAGTTTTTATTTGTCATTTTAACAAACAACATAAAATTTCTATAAATACAAAATGAAAAAAAAAGAAGAGAAAAACTATGATATAAAAAAGAGAAAACAAGTGAATAAAAGAATGAAAAACAAAAGGAAATCAAGTAAAAAGAAAGAAATTGGGTTTGGGCCATCGTTTGTTAAGTCCCAAATGAAGACTAAACCCATCCCAGAATCACCATCGCCCAGCCCAAGTCTTCCCCATGACCCGGTCTGCTTCAGGAGATCACCAAACGACGTTGTTCAGTCTTGGGTTTAATCTCAGTCATTGGATTCTTATGATCCAACGGTCCAAAATAATTGCTGAGGTTCTTTATAACTGTCCAAATTAATGTGATAACCCTACACGACCAGCCCCATCTTCCTCGTATAGATTCTGCATCTCCACCAACGGAGCCACCTCCGGCGAATGCCGGTCACTCCAATCCACCCCAAAATGATACCCCATGATCCTCTCTTCTCCCTCATCTCAAATTTGCAAATTGTAAACCTATCCCAGCTTGTCGAATATTCATTTAAAGGTTTTCCGGCCAAAATGCCACCGTCCCCAATCACCACCAAATTAATACTGTATAACCGCATGAGCCTCCTCTACACAATCCCCATAACCACTTGTCTCGAATGTGGCTGGAATAGTTCGTATCTTCAGTTGAAGTTTTTCCGGCGAACCCTAAAGTACTCTGAACTGCGTTAGATTGTTACTGCATGTCCACCTTTTCCTCCCCTTGGAGGTTCTATCACTGATGGGGCTCAAAAATGGGCAGAGGCCGTTCAAGCTGTGGATTGCAATGGTGGCTGAGGTTCTCGAGTGAGCTTTAGCTTCTCTCTTTTTCTCCTTTTTGCTTTCTTTTCCCACGAATGATTAAACTCTTGTTGATTTTCCTCTTATTTGTTTTTCTTTGTTAGTTCAATTTATTGTTTATTACTTGATGACCTAGATTTTAATTTGGTTTGTCTTAGTTCGAATATCAATAGGGTGACCATTAAATTAGGAATCGACATGTTTTGATTTAGGAATACATTCTGATGAATTCTGCCTTTAGCTTAAATCATGTTTCAATTTTGGTTTAATTTTGTTTGAGGCTTGGGCTGACTTGATTAAAGGATGTTTGTTAGTAATAAGTTCAGGGGATAATTCAAGGGTTTAATTCAGGGGAATAGTGAGGGTAGGATAGGTAATTCAGGGGAATCTAGCTAGAATTCTATAGAACCTTCTAGATATGGGGCAGGGTCGGAATTTTAGAAAGGGAGAGTACTTACTTGCGTGACAAGTTAGGAATTAAAGGGGTAAAAGATAAATTGAATGAGGGACTAAAAAGAAAATGGAGAAATTGTTGCTTGCCTATAAAAGGGGCATCGAAATTGCCTTGCAGGGGGTCTTCTTTTCAGCCATTTTTAGCTCCCCAAAACTCCTTCACTCAAATTTCCAAATCTGAAGTAGAGTTTGAATTTCAAAAAACAAACAGAAAATAAAAAAAAATATAAAAAAACCAAAAATGCTACTGTTCCATTGATAATTTTAGCTCACTTTCAGGTTTGATTGATTAACTTTGAGTTTTTGGTACATTTGGTTGAGTTTGATGCATAATGGCTCAAGTAAGGGTGTTCTGAGTGCACTTTGTTTCAATCTGGTGATTTGATTCGAGTTTCTGAACAGTTCCTGATCTGCTGGTTTTAGCTTGGGGTCTAGAGTGATTTCTCTAAGCTGTTTTGGTCTTGACTTGGTATGGAAAATGTTCTGGAGATCCATTGCTTTGATTTTGGGCATATTCACGTTGTAGAGTCTGTTGGTTTGAGTATTTGTGGTTGCTGTCGAGTCCTCAATTTCTTCTGGGCTGTGGTCATGTTTAAGTATTAAACTACTGCTGGTGTTCACTTGCTTCTGCTGACTGCTGCTGATCCTTCTTCTTCTTCATTGTTTCATACTTCCAGGTACACGATTGTAACCTTAGCTCTTGTAAGCTGAAAACATGGAAGCATGACTGTATATGAAGAGTGAAAATTTTGAGTTTTGATTTAGTTTTACCATATTTTTATATCTAGACATGATTTAGAGTTATATAGATTTCTGCTCGTTTGTGTATAATTGAATTGAATTGGACTATGTGAGTGTTCGGATAGCTGTAGATGATTTAGTGGCAGGATTATTAATATGTAAAGGACTGAACCAATTAGGTAATGTAGTACCATCATGGTTACAGATTGACAATAGAAGCTATCAAGGTCTGGGTTCACAGCGTTTTAAGTCACTAGTATTAGTTTAATTTTTCTCAACTTATGGTAGCATCAATTCAAATTTGTCGCTGTAACTTTTTGCTATTTGTGGTATTATAGAAAATTAATTCAATTAGCATATTTGGTATAACCAATTTAGTGTGTTCAGTTAATTTGTCACTTAGTGAATTTAGGAGGATAATCTCATACCAAATTGGAGATCGAGTGGTCAGTGCTCTACTGCAAGCATTTTGAGCAGATTAAAGAAAATGTCATTGATCATTTGTCTATATTAAATTAAATAGGTCGTTTTGCTGTCCTTGTTTAGACTCGATGCTATTTTGGACACCAACTCAGCATGGGCTATTTACGTAGGCGGGGGATTCGAACTCAAATCCCAGGCTAATGTAGGCTCGCGGATGTTCTCGAGTGGACATTTCCGTTTGGGCTAGCCTTTGGCCCATTTGGTTATCAACTTAAGCCTGTTTCAAAGATGTCAATTCAAGGTTTAAATAATAATTTGAATTCGGGTTTTCAGTTAGGTAGCAGTTTCAAGCTAAAAGGTTCTTCCTTTTGTTTGGACCCGGACTTGAACTTGAAGCCCGAACTTTAATATTAATTAATTAGGATCTTTTCTCTTCTTTTAGAGACAAAATAAAAAATAGAAAATATAGTTGCTTTTAGGATTGGCCTTTTAAAATAAAATGAGTCGAGCCTCGCCCAATAAAATATAAGTTGCGAGGCCCTCAGTAAAAGTTAAAAAATACTTAGGAATTCGGGGCGGGCCATTTAGCGAATTTCACGGCCTTCCCAAAAGATAACAACGCGTTAGTCTCTTTAGGCACGATTTTAATTTTACCTTCCTAAATACGGGTGTGCATTTCATGCAGCCCAAATCTAAATCCAAAAATGTTGAATAAGAATGTGTCGAGGATCTGGGTGCATTTCATGTGACGTGATCCGAAAACACGTTCTTAAACGACGTTCACTTTCGTAAAAAATAGTTAAAAGAAGTAAATTATTATAAAATTGCAATATAGGTTGGAACATGTATAAAAATTAGATTTTTAGCCATTTCTAATAATTTAAGCGACTATGCTAGAACCATGGGATCCGGGGGTGCCTAACACCTTCCCTAGGGTCAACAGAATTCCTTACACAGAATTTCTGGTTCGCAGACTCCAATTGGGAAGTCGATAATTTTCCTCATTTGGGATTAAATTAAACCGGTGACTTGGGATACCAAAAGCCAGTCCTATCCTAAGTGGCGACTCTAAAAATAAATAAGGAATCCCATTTCGAATAATGTCACTTTAAATTGGAAAAACTCCCTTATACATTTATCATTCGGGGTAGGTGTGTAAAAAGGAGGTGTGACAGCTCTGGCGACTCTGCTGGGGACACAAACCCAGAACTTCAGTTCAGGGTTCAGAGTTCGAGCTCAGAATAATTGTTGTATTTGATTATATCTCATTTTCCTACATGTTTCATGCTTAATGTGCTAAATGTTTACCGCTTTGATATTATCTGAACTGTATATAAACTGTGCCGAAACCCTTCTCTTCTCACCTCCGGGGATATGCTTACTGGTTGAGATTTCCTATTCTGTTAGTGTCATACCTTAAAATAAGAAAGAGGCCGGACAAGTTACTAAGCCGAACGATCCCGCGGGTCCCCGGTACGTTGCCCCCTCCTCGACTCGAGTTATCCGCTCGGGTACACAGTCTATAACAAATACCCAGGCTTTGAACCTAGAATAACGTGACTTCATACCGGATCCCTAGAAGGAACGCTTATTTGCATCATGTTGCATTTGACTTAGGGGACTCAATACAGGGGTTGGGTCCGTCTAGGACTAGCAGCCTCAAATGAAAAAGACCATCCGGATGCATCCTATTTGTTTTCCGTGCATATATTTGTTTCGGGCCTGCATGCTGACCTGTTTCTGAGTATCGGGAATATTGTGAATTTGTGAAAAAAGAAGAAAAGAGAGAAATAGGAGGGTGGAATTAATTGCCTACTTTTAGAAAAACCAATGCCCAAATACTGTCGAAACTCTGCCTAAATTTTGAAAATGAAAAAGAAAAATGTTTTTTATAGTTTGTTTTACTCAAAAAGCAAAAAAAAAAGAGAAACAAAAAAGGATTTTGTTGGTTACGAAAAGAAAAAGAAAAGTGTCTTATTTTTAAAATTACATTATTTGCCCGAACTACGTTGGTTTGATTCTCACAGGATGTGAGATACGTAGGCAACCCTCATCGGGCCCAACCTCCCTTTTGCAAAAATAGCCCAAAAAAAATGTCAAAATTTTAATTTTTGCCATTAATAAATCGGGTGATGTCATTCTTATTAAAATAAGCTGAATGTCCCCAAAAGGGCGCCGGAAGGCTGTTTTTGCAAGAACAGCCACCCTGAGTCATTTTTAAACGGTTGGCAGGCACAACCTTAAAATCTCCCTACCGGAAGTGCTGAAAGGCCGTATCTGCCAAACCGAGTCTTTGTTTGCTTAAATAAAAATCTTGAAAAATAGCCACTTTTTCCTTTTAGGTCAAAATAAATCATTAAAATACTCCTTAGATGTCTTTCTTCCATAAATAAATAAAAAATCTAAAAAAAATAAATACAAATTTTGAAAAATTGAGTCCGAAAATAATTTTGCTCAAGAATCCAAAATATTTTCGTAAAAGTCCCTCTTCCGAATATTAAGAGGCAATTTTCAAAATAACAAAAAAAAAACAAAATATTTTTCTTTCGTGATAGAAAAAGAGAAAATAAGTGAAAATTCAAACGAAAACATTTCTTTTTACTTCTAAAATTCCCAAAGTTCCAACAAAAAGAAAAAGATTTTCTTTTAGAAGTCTTTCTTTCAAAATAAAAAGAAAAAAATCAAAAATTAAAATAAAAAAATATTTGCTTTAAAGCAATTCTTTCAAAGATTTCAAAAAAAGAGTTAGCTTAGTTACTTTATTTATGCATTTATTTGCCAGAACTACGCTTGGTCTGATTCATGTGGGGTCATGATACGTAGGCAATCTACATAAGATTCGACCGTAATCCTGAAAAAAAAATGCAAGGGAAACAAATAAAGGAAAAACCAGAAAAAGAATCACGAAGGAAGAAAATAAGGCATTGAGAGAAAAAACCATGGCCAAAGAAAAGAAAAAGCACAAAATGAAAATGAAAAAAAGGAAAAGAAAATGAGAGAAAACAAAACGAAAAGAGAAAGAAAAGAGAAAAGAAATAAGAGAAAGGTCGGGATGACGTATGCAGCCGAAGCAAACATGTAGATATTCATTTAACTGTACAGGCCCCAATGTGTAGTTACCTATCTGTTATTTGTTTCACACTAACCATTGTTGCTGTCATTCCAGCTGAGTATTTTAGAAACCGTTGGTTGGTTTGTGGTAAACTGGCCTCGCATCGATACTTCACTAGATCCAAAGGAAAAACGGAGATGTCGTCTGAAATGACCTTGCCTGCAATCCCCATACCTAAAGATAGCCCAATCTCTGGGATTCCGACCTCTGAATCCCTTACAGCTGAAGAAAATCGAATCCTGCGCCTGCGATTGATGGAAATGTAGGATGCTTGGAACAACGGAAAGGAACCCCCAAGCACTATCCCTGGATTCCCGGAGTTATTACTTAGATCTGGAGGTGCTACCACTGTTCCTATCAGCTGCCCAAATATTCCTCTGAGGCAACCTACTATGACTGCTAACTTCTTCGGAACACCCTCTGAGGCTCATCCCCAGATATTTCCGTTCGGAGAAATGATAGAGAATGGGCTAAAAACAGGCAGAATTTTGAGCCAATCAGCTATTAGAGCAACCTCCCAAGCCATCCAAGGTGGGTCTGGAGGAATGGTAAAGGGTAGGACGGAAGAGGAAATGTCCATGGCAGCTTCGGGTGCAAGAAGACACCGGGCTCGCAAACCCATGTTTTCTGAGAGAACCCCCCAACATTATTACCCTCATCAAGAAATGTCCTATATTCCTCAAATGTATGCGGTCATGAATGCTCAACCGTTTGTACGACCACAACAACATGCCAATAGAAACCAAGCTCCATTTCCAAGAAATCAGCCTCCCCACCGGAATCACTATAATCCTCGACCTCTACAGAATAACTTCCATCCCCGGGGACCACCCAGGAGACCCAACTATACACCAATCGGTGAACCTTACTCCACCTTGTTCCCTAAGCTTGTCCAGATGAATTTGCTGCAACCCATACCCCCAAACGGGTAAAACCCGGAATCACCATCATATCAGCGGGATGTCAGGTGTGCATACCATTCAGGGGTAGAAGGCCATCATACAAATGACTGTTGGACTCTGAAACAAGCAGTGGAGAATTTAATAGAGCAAGGTAAAATTGTGTTGGAGGATGAGGATGTCCCAAATGTGACCAATAATCCGCTGCCTGCTCTTAACAACGAGCCGATAATCGGGATAATTTGTGAAGACAAAGAATTAGATCCAGCGCTTAAGGCCATAATTGCTATTGCTGATGCGGAAAGGAATCCCAAGGTATCCTCGAAACAAGAGAAAGGGGAAAAGAAGAGTAAAATCACTGAGACAGAACCGGAAAAGGAAATTGATGTACCCAAGCAAGCCTATGTGGTATGGGGGACAATCAAACCACCTCGGCTGAATGAGCCAGTGGTTATTGGACGCATACCACAGAAGCCTAAGTACAGTAAAGAGGAAGATGATAAGGATTTCACGGCTAAAGAGAGTGAGGGAGTACGTGGGGCAATGAGGGAAATGCTCTGCGAAACCCATATGGTCCAGCCACGAGAGGGCACTAGCACCGCTGAGGTGTTATACATGGGACCAAGCGCCAAGCTTCAAAACTTGAAGGCTATGCCATTCCTAATCAGGCGGGAGTCCTAGTAGACTTGTCCTGCCGCATTTTTCTGCATCGCGAGTTATCCCAGGGTGTAACTTAGATGTTTTCTTTAGTTTCCTGTCTTTAAATTCCTGAATGTCAACCCTGTTATCTTCTCAATTCCAAGAAATGAAATCAATATTTCATCGTTCATTTTCTTTATTTTTCTGAGTTTTGCTATGTCTTCTCTTTTATTTCTCTTCAATTCTAATAATGCAGCTTTAAATAATATGACATGCTTGCGGACTTCATGCCCAGATCGCAAGAACTCTGTCAGACTTCGAAATAATGAATCAAAAGTTGAAATACAAAGAAGTTAAGTTTGAGAAAATTAAAAGAAAAGAATCGGAACAACTGAAGAAAATTGGTTCGTGGTTTGGGAAAGGTCCGTCACTGAAGCAGAGCTTGAGGACAGTAAGTGGGTCTAGACTCATATGGAACGTTGACCTTAATTGAAACGGATGACTGCGGTTTGTCACGGGCAGTTGTACCAACAAAGAATGGCCCGCACCTATAAAATTTGAAGTAGGGCAATTGGTATTAAGGCGTATTCTTCCTCATCACCAGGAAGAAAAAGGAAAGTTTGCTCCTAATCGGAAGGGTCCATACATCATTGGAAATTATTGCCAAGAGAAGCAGTGTATCTAG
Organism: Nicotiana glauca; assembly: GCA_026770625.1. Taxonomy (NCBI): domain Eukaryota; kingdom Viridiplantae; phylum Streptophyta; class Magnoliopsida; order Solanales; family Solanaceae; genus Nicotiana; species Nicotiana glauca. Next base: position 28,643 of record MU742071.1, read on the forward strand.
GAGACATTGAAGGAAATGATCCTGAAACAACAGTCAATGCAGATGTAGTCAAAAGGTATTATGTTTACGCCTCCCGTTTTGATGGCTTTTGTGTAATTGAGATGACGAAGGCTTTCCTTCCCGCTACCCCAAACAATATCAATCCTTCGTAAGCCCTTTGAACCGGTTACGCTTCTTTGATTACCCTCTTTGGAACTCGGAAGGGTCCATACATCATTGGAAAATATTGCCAAGAGAAGCAGTGTATTTATGAGACATTGAAGGAAATGATCCTGAAACAACAGTCAATGCAGATGCAATCAAAATGTATTATGTTTAGGCCTCCCGTTTTGATGGCTTTTGTGTAATTGAGATGACGAAGGCTTTCCTTCGCGCTACCCCAAACACTATCAATCCTTTGTAAGCCCTTTGAGCCGGTTACGCTTCTTTGATTACCCTCTTTGGAACCCAAAAGTACAAAAAGAAAAGAAAAAGAAAAAGAAAAGAAAAGAAAAGAAAAAGAAAAAGAAAAGAAAATAAAAAGAAAAAAAATAAAAAGAAAAGAAGAAAACAAAAAAAAAACAAAACAAAGGAAAAACAAAAACAAAACAAAAAGTTTGCCTGAACTACGTTTGACTTGATCCCGAAAGGATACGTAGGCAGCCTCTCCCTGAGGTTCAGTCACACCAAAACAAAAATCCCAATTCCTCCAAAAATTGAAACTGGGGCAGATGATATAATGGTTCGGCCACGAGACCACCGAAATGGTTCCAAAGTTGTAGCTCCGCCCAAAATCCTTTTTACCCCAAAGACCTTGTACAAGTCCTTCCGATCAATTGGCAAAGGCAAGGAAGTGGAAAACGTCATTGTTGGAATCTGATACAATTCAAATTGAGAGAAATAAAATGAGA
>MU742071.1:29641-42146 GCA_026770625.1 Nicotiana glauca
TTCTCCCGAAAGGGATGCTTCTCTTCAAACTCATCCGCTTGCCTTTTGTATATTTCTTCCTTGAATCCCTTTTGGTTTAACACTGATTCCAGAATTACTATAAAGAAAAGTGGCAGGATTGGTTCTATCGGGCTCCGCCTAGTCAGAGTCGAAGGAAATGCCCAGTCTTAGCGAGTGCATCATGCCAATCTCGACTGACCATAGTGGATGATGCTTTCGAAGCAAAGACTTTGGAAAGGAAAGAAAGACAAAGGTCCTAAAAGCAGAATAAAGTGAAACGGTTAGAGCCCACACGGGCGAGTTATAATGAAACCCTGAAAGTTGAACTCGGTCGATTTGAAAAGAGATACACCCTCAAGACCAACAAGCAGCAAAGTTCTCAACGGAAAGGGGGCCGGGACCAGGCACTGGAGATGATCAATGACACAAAACCAACCACCGTTTCAACTAACAAATTGTTCTTTGTTGAAAAAGGTCTTTACTCAAAGCAACCATGTAAGAAGCAGGTGCAACCTAAAAGAAATGAAATGCGCGAGCGTTGAAACAGCTTTGCAGCAGAAAAACGACCAAAAGGAAGTTTCCCCATAATTCTTTCATGCATTTTGCTAGATAAAAAGGCAATGTAAAAAAATAAAATCGAAGAAAAGAAATAGAAAATGAAAATCCCAAAAGAAAAACAAAGCATGGTAGCATAGGATCTCACTCTTTAAATATCCCGACCAAAAAATCGAGGATCTCCCGGCCAAAAAACCATGGAGCTTTTCTTTCCAGATCCTGGCCAAAAAACCGAGGATCTCCCGGCCAAAAATCGTGGAGCTTTTTCTTTCGAAATCCCAGCCAAAAAACCGAGGATCTCCCGGCCAAAAAAATGTGGAGCTTTTTCTTTCCAAATCCCGGCCAAAAAATCGTGGACCTTTTCCGGCATAACCCGATGACTTTTCTCGGCATAACCCGTGAACCTTTTCCGAAATAACCCGATGATTTTCCCGGCATAACCCATGGACCTTTTCCGGCATAACCGATGACTTTTCCCGGCATAACCCGTGGACCTTTTCCGGCATAACCCGATGACTTTTCCCGGCATAACCCGTGGACCTTTTCCGGCATAACCCGATGACTTTTCCCGGTATAACCCGTGGACCTTTTCCGGCATAGACTTTTCCCGGCATAACCCGTGGACCTTTTTCGGCATAACCCGGTGACTTTTTCTAGCATAACCCGTGGACCTTTTCCGGCATAAACCGATGACTTTTCACGGCATAACCCGTGGACCTTTTCCGACATAACCCGATGATTTTCCTGGCATAACCCGTGGACCTTTTCCGGCGTAACCCGATGAATTTTCCCGGCATAACCCGTGGACCTTTTCCGGCATAAGCTGATGACTTTTCCTGGCATAACCCATGGACCTTTTCCGGCATAACCCGATGACTTTTCCTGGCATAACCCATGGACCTTTTCCGGCATAACCCATGGACTTTTCCGGCATAACCCGATGACCTCCACGGCATAACCCCAGGACCCCTCTCTCTTTTCTGGCACAACCCGACCATTTCCCAGCATAACCTGGATCCATTCACAAAGATACACAATCCTAATTTGACTGCTTAGATATGTGTCACAACTAACTCACGAAATTTTCCTAGTGAAAACTGGGGCAGAAAATTTCATTCGTTTGTTTGTTTTGTTATCTTAAGCAGGTTAATCTCGAGACACAAGGTGCGAGATGACCAATGGAATGAGTCTCAATCCAGAATCTAGAAAAGAAGAAAAGAACAAAAAGAAATGAACTCAAATGCGAAGCAAGCAAGGGCGCGAATGGCTCAAAATCCGATTGAAGTCACAAGATCCACTGATCCTGTCTTGACCCAATGCTGCATAAAGAAGTAAACACCTACAACTTGCGAGCATCAAGATTCAGATCGAAGTCCACAGCAAAGTCAGCTAAGACTCAAGATCAAGTTTCAAGAAGAATTATAGATAGGAATCTTGTAACTAATAGTTGATAGGTGTAGCTAGCTTAGCTTTGATTTTCCTTTTGGTGTAATAAGGAGGTCGGCAAGCAGTAGCAGCAGCAACAGCAGTGCAATCACAGCTCCTGGTAGTCCCAGCTACAAAACCCTCCTAAACTACACTGACCTGATTCCTGTTTGGCCCAGGATATGTAGGCAACCTTTGAAGCAGGGCAGCTCTTTCAAAAAGTGCTTCACACGGAATATGAGAACGGGCAAAAATCGCTCATTTTCGTTCACTTGTCTTTGCACGAAAACTCTTCGTATTTTCGGGCAAAGAGGGGCAGCTGTGAGCACATGATTTTTGCCCTAAGCAAATAGTTCCCAAAAATTCAAATCAAACAACTTCTTTATTATTTTACAATTTTTGTGAATTTTGTGGCATTTTTGGTAATTGTTGCATTTTATTTGTGCATTTTAATTCATATAAAAATACAGAAATATATTGGCATTTAGGATTTAATTTCATATTTTAGTATTAATTGGTAGTTTAAAATTATTTTCATATAAAGAAAATAACAAAAAAATAACTTTGTGCACCTTTATTTTTAAATTTGTGGAATTTGTTTCGATTTTAGTTTAAAAGTAGAAATTAGTTAATTTTGGAAAATTAAACAATAATTTTAGTGTTAGTTTGGTCTATGAGTTTTTATTTGTCATTTTAACAAACAACATAAAATTTCTATAAATACAAAATGAGAAAAAAAGAAGAGAAAAACTATGATATAGAAAAGAGAAAACAAGTGAATAAAAGAATGAAAAACAAAAGGAAATCAAGTAAAAAGAAAGAAATTGGGTTTAGGACATCATTTGTTAAGGCCCAAACGAAGACCAAACCCATCCCAGAATCACCATCGCCCAGCCCAAGTCTTCCCCATGACCCGGTCTGCTTCAGGAGATCACCAAACGACGTCGTTCGGTCATGGGTTTAATCTCAACCATTGGATTCTTATGATACAACGGTCCACAATAATTGCTGAGGTTCTTTATAACTGTCCAAATTAATATGATAACCCTACACGACCAGCCCCATCTTCCTCATACAGACTCTGCATCTCCTCAGCGGAGCCGCCGCTGGCGAACGCCGGTCGCACCAATCCACCCCAAAATGACACCCCATGATCCTCTCTTGTCCCTCATCTCAAATTTGCAAATTGTTTCCTTCAAAACCTATCCCAGCTTGTCGAATATTCATTTAAAGGTTTTTCGGCCAAAACGCCACCGTCCCCAATCACCACCAAATTAACACCGTATAACCGCCCGAGCCTCCTTTACACAACCCCCATAACCACTTGTCTCGAATGTTGGTGGAACGGTTTGAATCTTCAGTTGAAGTTTTTCCGGCGAACCCTAAAGTGCTCCGAACCAAGTTAGATTGTTACTGCATGTCCACCTTTTCCTCCCCTTGGAGGTTCTATCACTGATGGGGCTAAAAAATGGGCAGAGGCCGTTCAAGCTGTGGATTGCAATGGTGGATGAGGTTCTCGAGTGAGCTTTAGCTTCTCTCTTTTTCTCCTTTTTTCTTTCTTTTCCCACGAATGATTAAACTCCTGTTGTTTTTCCTCTTGTTTGTTTTTCTTTATTTGTTAAATTCATTGTTTATTACTTGATGACCTAGATTTTAATTTGGTTTGTCTTAGTTCAAATATCAATAGGGTGGCCATTAAATTAGGAACCGACATGTTTTGATTTAGGAATACATTCCTGATGAATTCTGCCTTTAGCTTAAATCATGTTTCAATTTTGGTTTAATTTTGTTTGAGGCTTGGACTGACTTGATTAAAGGGTGTTTGTTAGTAATAAGTTCAGGGATAATTCAAGGGGTTAATTTAGGGGAATAGTAAGCGCAGGATAGGTAATTCAGGGGGAATCTAGCTAGAATTCTATAGAACCTTCTAGATATGGGGCAGGGTCAGAATTTTAGAAAGGGAGAGTACTTACTTGCGTGACAAGTTAGGAATTAAACTGGTAAAAGATAAATTGAATGAGGGACTAAAAAGAAAATGGAGAAATTGTTGCTTTCCTATAAAAGGGGCATCGAAATTGCCTTGCAGGGGGTCTTCTTTTCAGCCATTTTTAGCTCCCCAAAACTCCTTCACTCAAATTTCCAGATCTGAAGTAGAATTTGAATTTCAAGAACCAAACAGAAAATAAAAAAAATATATAAAAGAAAAACAAAAATGCTACTGTTCCATTGATAATTTTAGCTCACTTTCAGGTTTGATTGATTAACTTCGAGTTTTTGGTACATTTGGTTGAGTCCGATGCATAATGGCTCAAGTAAGGGTATTCTGAGTGCACTTTGTTTCAATCTGGTGATTTGATTCGAGTTTCTGAATAGTTCCTGATATGCTGGTTTTAGCTTGGGGTCTAGAGTGATTTCTCTAAGTTGTTTTGGTCTTGACTAGGTGTGGAAATTGTTCTGGAGTTCCATTGCTTTGATTTTGGGCATATTCACGTTGTAGAGTCTGTTGGTTTGAGTATTTGTGGTTGCTGTCGAGTCCTCAATTTCTTCTAGGTTGTGGTCAAGTTTAAGTATTAAACTACTGCTGGTGTTCACTTGCTTCTGCTACTGCTGCTGATCCTTCTTCTTCTTCATTGTTTCATACTTCCAGGTACACGATTGTAACCTTAGCTCTTGTAAGCTGAAAACATGGAAGCATGACTGTATATGAAGAGTGAAAATTTTGAGTTCTGATTTAGTTTTACCATATTTGTATATCTAGACATGCTTTAGAGTTATATAGATTTCTGCTCGTTTGTGTATAATTGAATTGAATTAGACTATGTGAGTGTTCGGATAGCTGTAGATAATTTAGTGGCTGGATTATTAATATGTAAAGGACCGAACCAATTGGGTAATGTAGTACCATCATGGTTACGGATTGACAATAGAAGCTATCAAGGTCTGGGTTCACAACATTTTAAGTCACTAGTATTAGTTTAATTTTTCTCAACTTATGGTAGCATCAATTCAAATCTGTAGCTGTAACCTTTTGCTATTTGTGGTATTGCAGAAAATTAATTCAATTAGCATATTTGGTATAACCAATTTAGTGTGTTCAGTTAATTTGCCACTTTGTGAATTTAGGAGGATAATCTCATACCAAATTGGAAATCGAGTGGTCAGTGCTCTACTGCGAGCATTTTGAGCAGATTAAAGAAAATGTCATTGATCATTTGTCTATATTAAATTAAATAGGTCGTTTCACTGTCCTTGTTTGGACTCGATGCTATTCTGGACACCACAAGTGCATGGGCTTTTTAGGCAAGCTGGGGATTCGAACTCAAATCCCCGGCTAAGAGTAGGCTCACGGATGTTCTTGAGTGGACATTTCCATTTGGGCTGGCCTTTGGCCCATTTGGTTATTAACTTAAGCCTGTTTCAAAGATGTCAATTCAAGGTTTAGATAATAATTTGAATTCGGGTTTTGAGTTAGGTAGCGGTTTCAAGCTAAAAGGTTCTTCCTTTTGTTTGGACCCGGACTTGAACTTGAAGCCCGAACTTTAATATTAATTAATTAGGATCTTTTCTCTTCTTTTAGAGATAAAATAAAAAATAGAAAATATAGTTGTTTTTAGGATTGGCCTCTTTAAATAAAATGAGACGGGCCTCGCCCAATAAAATACAAATTGCGGGGCCCTCAGTAAAAGTTAAAAAATACTTAGAAATTTGGGGCGGGCTGTTTAGCGAATTTCACGGCCTTCCCAAAAGATAACAACACGTTAGTCTCTTTAGGCGTGATTTTAATTTTACCTTCCTAAATACAGGTGTGCATTTTATGCAGTCCAAATCCAAATCCAAAAATGTTGAATAAGAATGTGTCGAGGATCCAGGTGCATTTCATGTGATGTGATCCGAAACACGTTCTTAAATGACGTTCACTTTCGTAAAAAATAGTTAAAAGCAGTAAATAATTATAAAATTTCAATATAGGTTGGAACATGTATAAAAATTATATTTTTAGCCATTTATAATAATTTAAGCGACCGTGCTAGAACCACGGGATCCGGGGGTGCCTAACACCTTCCCTCGGGTCAACAGAATTCCTTACACAGAATTTCTGGTTCGCAGACTCCAATTGGGAAGTCGATAATTTTCCTCGATTTGGGATTAAATTAAACCGGTGACTTGGGACACCAAAAGTCAATCCTATCCCAAGTGGCGACTCTAAAAATAAATAAAGAATCCCATTTCGAATAATGCCACTTTAAATTGGAAAACCTCCCTTATACATTTATCCTTCGGGGTGGGTGTGTAAAAAAGGAGGTGTGACAAACCCCGACTGCATACTTGGCGGGATTTAGTTTCAGGTTGTACCTCCTCAATCTGTTGAAGAACTTTCTCAGGTCTTCCATATGATCAGTGGCTTTCTTGGATTTGATGATGACATCGTCCACATATACCTCAATCTCCTTATGTATCATGTCATGAAAGATGGTAATCATGGCTCTCATATAGGTGGCACCAGCATTCTTCAACCCAAACGACATCATTTTGTAACAGTACATCCCCCACGGCGTGATGAAAGCTGTTTTCTCTGCATCTTCCTCGTCCATCCATATCTGATGGTATCCGGTGAAACAATCGACAAAAGACTGCGACTCATGCTTGGCGCAGTTGTCGATAAGAATGTGTATGTTTGGAAAGGGGAAATCATCTTTGGAACTTGCTCGGTTAAGATCCCGGTAGTCGACACGGATTCTAAACTTTCCGTCCTTCTTTGGTACTGGCACAATATTGGCTAACCATGTCGGATACTCTACCACTCTGAGAACCTTAGCTTTGACTTGCTTAGTAACCTCTTCTTTTATTTTCAAACTCTTGTCGGGTTTGAATTTCCTGAGCATCTGTTTTACCGGCGGACAGGTTGGCAGTTTGTTGAGCTACAATGGATGTGCTGAGACCAGTCATATCATCATACGTCCAGGTGAATATGTCCTCATTTTCAACGCCCCCTTTTTTCCTAAGGCGGAATCGGGTTCAGGACATTCGGGAAGATAAGTCTTTTTCCCACTTTGGGAAAGGGTTTTTTGAGAGTTTGGAGAGTCGCCACCTAATGATTATATTGCATTAGGACACTTTTAGAAGAATTAAAGATGAAGACCAGAGTTTTGGGTAAGGGCTTGAAATTATCTCGAGGGGAAGGTGTTAGGCACCCCTCAAGATCTACTAGTGTGGTTATCGGCCATGCTACAGTTGTAACTTTCGATGTAAATGTAAATAAACAAGTACAAGAAGCACAAAAAGTTAAAAGAAGTGCTGAATTTTAAAGGAGAAATTTAAAAAAAAAATCGTGCAAGTAGAGGAAAAGGTCGAGTACTTAGTGCAAATAATCCGAAAGATCACGCGAGAAGCAGAAACTGAAAATGCAATAGCTTTAAAGATTCAAAAAATTGTGTTAAATTAATAAAGAAGGAGAAATGGGTCCTAGGTTTATACATTACATGAATCATTCGCACAACACTGGTACTCAGTTGTACGCGGAGTGTTATTGTGTAATCATCATCTCCATGTCTACCCTTCCCATCCCGTTAAGTTATTAAAGCACGTAACGGTATCGTTTACTTATCACATGCTACTACCCGTTCCAATCCTATTAGTCCCGAGGTATTAGGACTTCTAATCCTTAAGGGGAAGAAAGGGATGGGGGCCTTTGTGGAGTTTAAAGGGTAAAATTCTAGCTTGACATTCAAAACAAGTATCAAGTAAAAGGGGAGAACAAACAAGCATACAAGGGTCAAATTAACCCCCAGAAGTCAAATAATCATTTAGTTTAGCATGCCTTGACAAATACTGATTTGGTCCTAGATTTAAAATTAAGCAGCGAGCGGACTGGTTCAACACATGTATTTAAACAAAAAGTCTGCATTAGGCAACTCTGATACAGTTGTCAGGGATTGACCCAATTCATTAATCAACCTTTTATTTAAGTACAAAAAACAACCTAGGCGTAGGATCTATTAATTTCAGGAAAAAGATGCCAAGAGTTTCCAGTAGTTTCAGAAAAGATGCAAGTTGATTTTAGAAAAATGAGTTATCGGTTTAAACAAAGAGAAAAGATGCAAACCGATTTTTTTAGAAAAGAGTTATCAGTTGTTTCAGAAAAAATGTAGAGTGATTTTAAGGTTTACAAGTTTCGGGGGAGTGCAGATTGGTTATAGGAAAAGGTTTACCAATTTTAGCGGGTTTCAGAAGTAGAAAATTATCAGTTTTAGTAAAGACACGAGTTCCAGCAATCGATACTACTTAAGAACGAATGATGCTATTAAAGACGAGGTTTCCTATAGGCATACTTTCTATATGTTTACTGATTTTAACACCCTTTCATGACATTAATAGGAGTCTTATACACATGATGTCCATATGCAACTTTGTTATTAAGCCTATAAACGGTTTGCCTAATGACATTTGTATATGCAGAAATGCAAGATCCTATAGACATGATCTCTATATGTGTCGTTACAGAACATGAATGTTAAATCTTATAGACATGCTTTCTAGGTGATTTTGCGGTAAATTAAGCATTAAATCATATAGGCATGGTCTTTATGTGATTGAATCAGTATTAAAGACCCTATAGGCAAAATTTCTAGTTTAATAAAAAAAATAAAAAAATCCAAACTCATGATTTCTACCCCTTGGATGCAAGAAAAGTATAGACCCCTCCCACACCCTTTACTATACTCCCCAAGTTTCATACAAAATTATTATAACCCAATGAATCAAACTGGAAAATAAAAGATACATCAAAAGCTAACAGCTAGATCCGAGGAACCTAATTCAACCCTAATAACATGCGATTGAGCCACTTCCAGGATCCGGATTTCCAAAGCCTTCTCTTTATCCAAGGTGTTTCAAAGTTCCAAGGAATCTTAGGGATTCCAGGCATTGCTTACACCCAGGATACTATCAGAATTAGAATAGTGCAGTGTGGAAGAGCCAGCTCTCATGCATCCAAGTTCAGAGGGAGCTCAGGGGTCCCAAAGCATGGCTTGCAAGAGAGGGGCAGAACTTATAGCTAAAAGTAAGTGCAAAGTCAAAGGGAAATTGGCGGGCCATGGCAGGTGGTGGTCATTCCTAGCCACAAAGTAGGCTGGCACACCCCTAACCACTTATTTGGTTAAACAAGTTAGGAGCAGACCTTTTGAAGGTCAGACCAAAGTCTAGATTGTGATTAGGACACTATCAGACCCCAGTCCAGGGCTCATATACATAAAGGGGAAAAGGGAATGGGCATTGATTGAGTTTGGGATTCAAAGAATCCAGTTCAGGATCATAAACAGCAAATTGGGGTGCTGTTATGTCCTGAACCATAACTCACATACAAAGGGTAAAGGGTAAAGTGGATTCATAAAGTATCAAATCCATAACAAACAACTGATTGCATACATAGTTTAGATACTGAACTATAAAAGAAAGGGGAAACATGCGACAATATACTTGAAACAAAGGGGGCAGAATTAAACACATTTTTGTTGAGGCATGTAAACTAATTGAGACATACCGGTAGAGAAGCAAAAGAGTGCAGAAGAAAGTAAACAAAGTCCACAGCACTGCAAGTATCAGAAGAGAGCGTTTAAGTGAGAGTGAATTGTGAACTCAGATTGTGTTCTCTGTTCGTGTGTGTTCAAAGAGAAGGGAGGAGAGAATTTATAGTGTAAAAACAGGCAAAAAATAAGGTAAGTATTGTAGTTCAGCAATAATTAGGGGAACAAGTGTCAATTAAAATTATATCTGTATCAAAGACTTCCTTTAATTAAGAAATTAAAAACAAACAGCAACATGCAACTTCTAAATAAGGAAAGAGATCACATAGGCTGAATATGACTAACAAGGAAGTATTTCAAGCATAGTACAGGTACATAGTAGGTAATAGAGGCTAGGTTCATCAGACTCTAATGAAGGAAAGGTCTACCAATATAATCAAGGTAAGGGAATGAATCAACTTGAGTAAGAAAGGCAGGGGTCGAGATTTCAAGGCAAGCGTTCAAATAGGTCTGAGAAGCAGGGCAATCAGTACAATAAGGAAATGATCAATTACAAGATGCAATCAGAATCACACAAAGAGATTTGAAGTCAGCCCATAATTAAGGGCTACTTTGAGAGGGAAATTTATCATATAAAGGAGTGCATAGCCTTAGGCATGTGAGGTTGTACTCATGACAAAGAGTATAATCACATGATAGTCACGTAAGTCAGGTTTCAGGGACAGACAAAGGATCAGAAGCATGCAAGGAGTCGAGTGAAAATCATAGACGAGTTTGACAAGTAGCAAGAGCTTAGAACCAAAAGAATTACATGCTAAAGCAAAGAATCAGATCGAGCAATCTCGAATAGATGAAGAACTTCAGGAACTCAAACAAAACCCCAAAGAACTAGGGTTTGTCGAGAATCAAACGAGTTTAGAGGAGATGAGCAGTCAAATAAAACAGGTTTAGAATCCCGGATAAGCCCCATAATTAGGGTTTTCACTCATGCTAAATTAGATATAGGAGAGGGTAAATCAAGTGAATAACAAACAGAAACTCAAACAAGATCCCAAAATTAGGGATTTTAACATGCTAATTCAAATAAAAATAAGGTGAATCAATCAACCACTAACAAACAGACCAGGAAACACAAACAAAATCCCCAAGAAAATTAGGGTTTTCAAGATGCGAGTTCAGACAAAAGATAATAAAAACAAACACAGTAAAAACATGTCGAGATTCAGAGAAGAGATGTTCGAGATAAAATAACATGAAATCCTAGTTGAGGAAAATAGAGTTTCTGAAAGCAAACATTAAAGAATCTTTGAGAAAAACGCATAGAAGGTTCACACACACATAGATCCAGAACAGATCTAAAATAAATCGAAGGAACCTCAGAGATTAGGATTTCGTAAGAAACCCAAGAGACGAGATAGGCTTTGGAAACCATTGATCTGAGCAGAGAAGTCGAAGATCGAACTCGAATGGCCATGGCTGGCCGGACAGAGGTTGAAGATGATCGGAGAATAGCCATCGAGAAAAGCTTGGTTGAGACCTTTTCAAGATCTGGTCGTAAGACCTTAGAGATGAGACCATAGAAGCCATGGGAGGCCGGTGTAGGTCTCCGATGAGTCTGGGGAGCCATGGATCAGGGTCTCGATGGGAGGCGACGACTAGGTTTTTGAGAGAGCTCGAGAGACAAGAGCATTTGAGGGCAGCAGATTGGGAAAATGAGATAGGGTTAGGCGGTTGTGTGAATTAAAAAAGGTAAGAAGTAACGGTGGCCGTTGACCTAACTGATCAATGACCGAGATTTAAAAGGGATATGGGTTGGGTCGGTTCAACATGTACTAGGTCGGGTAAGCATGTTAATTGGGCTGGGTAATTGGATTTCAAATTGGGGCTAAAATGGGGTGCCAAATTGGCTAAAATTGAAATGCAATAAGGCTAAATCGTAAATAGCCAATTTTCCCCTTTTAATTTTATAAAAATTGTAATACTAATTTTAAAAACAAATTAAATGTACTGGATAAACAAGTATTATATAAATATTATTTAAAAAATGCTGGAACTAATTTTATAAACATAAAACGTCAGAAATTAAAAGATAGGCTATAATTGCAATTATATGCCATTTAGCTTTAAAAATGCCAAATGAACTTGTAAAAATATGCAAAAATTACGTCAATTATATTTTGGCGTAAAATGTGAAAAATAAAATAAATTATTCACCAAAATGATAATTTTGGAAATAATTATTGGATTTTGTTGTGTAAAAATAGGCAATAAATTGGTTAAAGAAAATCATTAAAAATGTCAAAACTCTTGGATGTGATTATATATGCACCAATATGCTATTTTGGAAATATTTGGGTATAAAAATACTTAGGAAAAAATTGGGTATCAACATCTGCCCCTCTTTATCCGGGAAGGATGAAAGAGTTGTCGGGTAAAGATATGATGGCCAATTTTGACCTGAAGCGGCGATTTGAAAAGAACTTGACCGAGCTCCGATTTTTGAGCTATCTACATATCCCTGGTTTTACAGGAATTAGGCCGTATGTAGTTCAGAAAACATTGACGGAACATACCGATGGCGATTTGAAAAAGACGGGCACGCTGTTTGGGGGAAGCAAGAGGTATCTTGAAGTTGATCGGTTACGAGAACCGGAATGGGGCCGCTCCCGCTGAGACGGCCATTTCTAGCCGATATACCTGCAGGTGAGCAATATAGATGTAAATTGTGCATAAATTAAGCGTGATGCAAGTTTCCGTTGGACCATGAATGCTGTCCTCGGATGGTTAGGATAACGTCCTCAGACCATGATGTCCTGGGCCATGAAGCACAAAATTAAGGGATTATATTAAACAAAGTGACAAGGAAACCAAACCATACAGATTCAACTTAGTGAAATGGAAAGTAAATCTAATGAGTAATAAAGAAAGAACAGAGATGGAAAGTGACGGACCTCAACGGAAACCTCGACGCACTTTGACGAACTCGAGCCTCGACACTCGCC
>MU742071.1:43067-66345 GCA_026770625.1 Nicotiana glauca
GATTTTTCTTTAATTTGTTCTCAAAATGTATTAACACAAAAAATTGTAAAATTAAAATCCTAATATTCCTGCATATTTTATATATTTTTATGAATTACTATGCAACTAATTAACACAAAAATGCCACAAATTATTTAATAAAATTTAAAAATCATTTTGCTTAGATTTTGGGAATGATTTGCTTAGGGCAAAAATCACGTGCTCACATTGCTTACCGGATTCGGCTAGGTGCTCTGGGGTGTAGACCCTCCCTGTTCTAGTCATTCCATCCGCGGCAATTGTTTCTTCTGTCCTAGTATTTCCTTTCCTCCTAGCTTCAGCAATGTAATCCCATGGTATGGCATTTGAGTGGAATGGTGTCATTTCAGTCATTGCCACCGAAATACGCACCCTTGGTGGTAACACAACAACTTCAAAAGGGTGTAGGTGCCTTTGGAACTCCAAATTCAACCTCGATTGGTCCGGGCACCTTTGCAGAGGGAGGCGCTTCAAATTCAAGAGGTATAGACATATTTACTTCGTCGTCCATAGAGGGCTGATTCTGCACAACAATTGGGTTAAGGGTAACCGCTGGCTTCTTTGGTTTATCCCATTCAGCAATCAAACCTATTGACCCTTTGGGGTCCCAATCATCCTCGATCTCGATCATATGAATGTCTCCACCTTTGTGGATAGGTAGGGGTTGTTACAAATATTAGTAGCGGGCTCCTTTTCTATAATGACATTATTATCGATCAGGGTCTGAATCTTATCTTTCAATGAACGACACTCGTCAAGGGTGTGTCCCTTCATGCCGGAGTGATACGCACATGTCTTGTTGGGGTTGAACCACTAGGAGGGATTTTTTGGAGCTTTGGTTGGGATAGGAGTGACGTAACCAGCATCATTAAGTCTTTCATATAACTAGTAAATTGGTTCTGCGATGGTTGTGTATTGTCTGGGAGGTTTACGGTCAAAATTTGGTCTGGGTCTCAGAAAATTTTGACGGGTGGGTGGTGATTGATAGTGAGAGGGTTCAGCATTATAAGCTTGGTAAAAGGTGCTGGTTGAGAGTATCTGGGTGAGGTGGGTTGATATGTGAGATGTGGAGAGGACTGGTAAACGGGAGGCGGATAGGAGGGTGCAGATGCTTGGTAATTTGGGATAGGCTGATATGTAAGTGTAGGTGATGGGTAAGTATAGTATTTTGGTGGTGATTTGGCTCCCTATGCGACCATCACGACGCTTACATCTTTCTTCTTGGACGCACCACTAGTTTGTAAAGCCTTATTGGTAGCTTGCAATGCTTTAAGATTTGTAACCATACCATTCTTGATGCCCTCTTCGATTCTTTCTCCGAGTTTGATGATATCAGAGAACTTTTGACCCTCGATCAACATCAACCTCTCGTAATATTGGGGATACTGAGCCCGGATGAAGAATCTATTCATTTGCTCTTCTTCTAGGGCTGGCCTGACCTTTGCAGCTTCTGACCTCCAACGAGTAGCATACTCGCGAAATGTTTCTGTGGGTTTCTTCTTCAAATTCCTTATGTAGAATATATCTGGTGCGTTCTCTATATTAAACCGGAATCTATCCATGAAGTCTGATGCCATACCTACCCAACTCGTCCATTTCTTGGGGTCTTGACTGATTGACAAGGATAGTGCATCTCCCTTTAAGCTCCTCATGAAAAGCTTCATACGGATCTTCTCATCTCTTCTGACCCCCACTAGCTTATCGCAATAGGTCCTCAGGTGGACTCTGGGATCTCCTGCTCCATCAAACATTTCAAACTTGGGAGGTTTGTACCCCTCCAGAAGTTCAACATCTGGTTGAATGCACAAGTCCTCGTAATTTAATCCGTCAATGCCTTTGTTACCTTCCATGCCCTGAACTCGGCTGGTTAATTTCTTGAGCTCTGCCGCTAAGTTCCTGATGAGGGAGTGCTTGTCATCAGAATCAAGTGCATTTGAGGTGGGTTGGGCATAGTGGGGTACAGTATCCACGTAAATAGGAGTGTTGTGGAGATGGTCATTTGTGGTGTTCAATGGCTCGGGAATGAGTAGTGGGGTATTATTTGGAGTATGCCATGTGTTACAGGTATGAGTGGGTTGTATCTGTGGTTGTGGGGTGTTTTGTGGAGGTGCAAGATTTTGGGTGTTGACATCAGAAGTGGTGAGGGAAAAGGACAGGTTTGCCAAATTTCGAACCTGATCCAGTTCTTCTTGAAATTTCAACAGCTTTTGTTCCAGTTGTGTAGTAGTTTCCTTTAGCAACCGGGTACCCTGAGGAATCTCAATCTCCTTTCTAGCGCTTATATCTCCCATTTTGCCTTTCTTCTTATTCTTGACAGGACTCGGAGGAGGAGGAGGTGGAGGGCCCTTGGATCTTGTAGAGTATGCTGATGGTGCCAGAATGCACGAACTAACCTTTGGGGAGGGGAATAAAAATAAAAGAAAAACAAAAAGGTAACAAGTTAGTGCGGGTTCTGAGGAAAAAGTATTGCAGTATTTAAACACATTGGTTAAGAATATAAATCGCGCTCCAATTTTGGTGCCTCGTTGTGCCTGAGGTAAGCCTAGCAACAAATAGTTTTGGAGAACTTATAATGCTAAATGCCTCATTTTATTAATAAAAATAAGACGAATCCAAAACGACTCCAAATAATAGAAATTAAATGTCAGTAGTGGCCATTGGCCTTATTACATCATTAAAGCAAAATAAAGGACTCCTAACTTCTTGGTCCTAGAAGGACCTTCCCTAGATTTGGCATCCATGTCTCCCTTGAATAACTCTACCTACTCGCGTAGTCCTAGCAGTAAGTAGGCTCGGGCCATATGTCTGCCCGCATTTCCTTCGGCGTTTTGGCAGTCTTCGATCCTCTTGATGAGCTTTCCTTCCAGCTCTACTAGACCCCGCTCCAAATATTCTAGTCGGTTATTGGTGCTGACAACCATTTCTTTCCACTCCTCGATCAATTTCTTATGGGCTTCTTGTATTTCCCAATGCTCACTTTCACACTCTTAAATTCTCTTGCACAGTTGATTATACTTAACATGTGCTTCAGCATGCTCGTCAACAATTCTGTGACCTCGAACGAATCTCGGCTGACCCATGCCATCGTCTTCTAACCAAGCCGAATAATGCGTCGCGTAGCCGGCATGGTACCTGTCTGGCTCGATGGATTCCTTCACCAAAATGATTTTGCAATGCCATAAATGCTGAGCTTGGCACCTGTGAGGGCTATCATTGTCCTGGAAGTCAACCCTGAGGTGACTTGTTTTATCAACACTTGGTATAATTTGTCTTCTTCCAGCTTGCCTCATGGCTCGAAGAGGAACATAAGGATAAGTCCCTCTCAAACCAATCAGTATAAGAAATGGTGCATCTCGGTATCGGACAATGAATTCATCCGTAGGGAACAACTCAAACATCCATTGCACCTGGTCTTCTTTCAGATTTTCGAACAATTCTACCCACCCTCTGGCATCTTCTGGCTGAGCGAACATCTTTGGCATATAATTCATACGCCTCGGCTGGTGGAAGGCGATATGATCATCCCAATCTCTGTGTAGGATCTCCTGTTATTCTCCTTTCTGGAGGTGTTCCAAGAGCCAAAACTAAAGCAATAAGTTGCAACCCTCAAAATGACTGCCTTTTTGTTGACACTTGTTCAAGGCGCGGTATATCTCGGCGACGATCATGGGCACTATGCTGAAAGTTTGCCCACCAATCCCTTCCATCAAAGTTTTGGTTACCATGGCTAGTCTACTGTGGATCCTAGCCTTCTTCATAGGGAACACGATCATCCCCAAAAAGCAAAACATGAAAACAAAGACCCTTCTATGGACATGCCCCAATGAGGTGATAGCAAATTCGTCTGAATAGGTTCGGTATGACTTGCTATGGCCATACCTTTCGTATAGATAGTCAAACAAGATATAGGAGTCTTTCAAGCAGGTTAAGTCTGAGCTTTTCTTTGACCCCATCATTTTAAAGAAACCCCTTCCTTTGCGATTTTCTGGCATAAGCAAACCCGGAGTCTCCCAAGGAATTCCAGCTAGACCCCTATCTCTTCAAGTAAAGGAGTCACCTCTAGATCACCAAAGCGGAACATAGATTTGTCACTATCCCAGAACAATGTTGTAGCCTCTATGATTCTGTTGTTAGGTTGAATCTCTAGGAGAGAAAGATTCCCTAGGTACTTGCGGACGAGTGTTTGATCACTAGAATGGAGGTCGTTCCACCAATTCACTAGCCTTGGATGAATGTTGGTTACAATGCCAAATCTGGGGATCTCGTGCCCCATCTTCTGCAAAACAGAGTGTTAGGCCCTTACCCCCACCAGACTCGACTATTTAAACCAATAATTAGCATAGCAAGCACTTAAGTTCTCCAAATAAATGCACAGAACATGGAGGCGTCCGTTTGGGTTTCAAGGAAACCATGGTGGACTTTGGACAAGGCTATCTTAATGAGTCATTATGTGGAAAACATAACTGACTTGGCTATATTTGACCATGATGCATGTACGATTTAAATGGAATAAGGTTTCATTTTGAAGTGCTAGACTGGTACCCTTGAGCGGACAACTCAAGAGGGAAAGGCACGGAACTGTTGACTACACCGTTGATCGACTGGTTTTACCGTAAATATGCCTTTGCCAAATTTAGGGGCTGGTAGTATTGGAAGTGCGCAACTACTCATTATAAGAGTTGATATAGTATTTGTTTGGCACGAGTGCAATATGATGTTGAAGATGCAGTTTACAAGGATGAAACAAATTGACATGTATTTTCACGTTCATACAATAAAGTTTACAATGATTGCTCAGAAATTACAACAGTATTGATGGAAAAGCAATAAATGAAAGTAATTAAAGAAAAAGAAACAAAAGAAATAAATTAGTTTCAAATAAAGACATTAAACAAAAGCAATAAAAGAAAGAAATAAAGTCACGTATAACATGCAATGGTAAAAGCCTAAAGAAGTTCCCCAACAGAGTCGCCATGCTGTCGACGCCCCTTTTTTCCTAAGGCAGAATCGGGTTCACGACATTTGGGAAGATAACTCTTTTTCCCACATTGGGAATTGGGGTTTTTGAGAGTTTGGAAGTCGCCACCTAATGATTGTAGTGCATTAGGAAACTTTTAGAAGAACTAAAGATGCAGACCAGAGTTTTGGGTAAGGGCTTGAAATTATCTCGAGGGGAAGGTGTTAGGCACCCCTCAAGATCCACTAGTGTGGTTCCTGGCCATGCTACAATTGTGACTTTAGATGTAAATGTAAATAAACAAGTTCAAGAAGCACAAAAAGTTAAAAGAAGTGCTGAATTTTAAAGGAACAATTTAAAAAAAAAACGTGCAAGTAGAGGAAAAGGTCGAGTACGCAGTGCAAATAATCGAAAGATCATGCGAGAAGCAGAAATTGAAAATGCAATAGCTTTAAAGATTCAAAAAATTTTGTTAAACTAATAAAGAAGGAGAAAAGGGGTCCTAGGTTTATACATTGCATGGATCATTCGCACAACACTGGTACTCAGTTGTACGCAGAGTGTTATCGTATAATCATCATCTCCATGTCTACCCTTCCCACCCCGTTAAGGTATTAAAGCGCGTAACGGTATCGTTTACTTATCGCATGCTACTACCCGTCCCAATCCTATTAGTCCTGGGGTATTAGGACTTCTAATCCTAAAGGGAAAGAAAGGGATGGGAGCCTCTATGGAGTTTAAAGGGTAAAATTCTAGCTCGACATTCAAAACAAGTATCAAGTAAAAGGGGAGAACAAACAAGCATACAAGGCTCAAATTAACCCCAGAAGTCAAATAATTATTTAGTTTAGCATGCCTTGACAAATACTGATTTGGTCTTAGATTTAAAATTAAGCAGCGAGCGAACTGGTTCAACACATGTATTTAAATAGAAAGTCTGCATTAGGCAACTCGGATACAATTGTCAGGGACTGACCCAATTCATTAATCAACCTTTTGTTTTAAGTAAAAAATAAAACCTAGGCGTAGGATCTATTAATTTCAGGAAAAAAATGCAAAGAGTTACCAGTAGTTTAAGAAAAGATGCAAGTTGATTTTAGAAAAAGAGTTATCAGTTTAAATAAAGAGAAAAGATGCAAACCAATTTTTTAGAAAAGAGTTACCAGTTGTTTCAGAAAAAATATATACTGATTAAAAGGTTTACAAGTTTTGGCGGAGTGTAGATTGGTTATAGGAAAAGGTTTACCAATTTTAGTGGGTTTCAGAAGTAGAAAATTACCAGTTTTAGTAAAGTCACGAGTTCCAGCAATCGATACTGCTTATGAACGAATGATGCTATTAAAGACGAGGTTTCCTATAGGCATGCTTTCTATATGTTTACTGATTTTAACACCCTTTCATGAATTAATAGGAGTCATATGAATATGATGTCCAAATGCAACTTTGTTATTAAGCCTATAAACGGTTTGCCTAATGACATTTATATATGCAGAAATGCAAGATCCTATAGACATGATCTCTATATGTGTCATTACAGAACATGAATGTTAAATCCTATAGACATGCTTTCTAGGTGATTTTGCGGTAAAGTTAAGCCTTAAATCATATAGGCTTGGTCTCTATGTGATTGAATCAATATTAAAGACCCTATAGGCAAGGTTTCTAGTTTGATAAAAAAAAAAAAATCCTAACTCATGATTTCTACCCCTTGGATGCAAGAAAAGTAAAGACCCCTCCCACACCCTTTTACTATACTCCCCGAGTTTCATACAAAATTATTACAACCCAATGAATCGAACTGGAAAATAAAAGATACATCAAAAGCTAACAACTAGATCCGAGGAACCTTATTCAACCCTAATAATATGCGACTGAGCCACTTCCGGGATGCGGATTAACAAAGGCTTCTCTTTATCCAAGGTGCTTCGAAGTTCCAAGGAATCTTAGGGATTCCAAGCATTGCTTACACCCAGGATACTATCAGAATTAGGATAGTGCAGTGTGGAAGAGCCAGCTCTCATGCATCCAAGTTCAGAGTGAGCTCAGGGGTCCCAAAGCATGGCTTGCAAGAGAGGGGTAGAATTTATAGCTAAGAGTAAGTGCAAAGTTAAAGGGGACACCCCTGACCACTTATTTGGTTGAACAAATTAGGAGCAGACCTTTTAAAGGTCAGACCAAAGTCTAGATAGTGATTAGCACACTATCAGACCCCAGTCCAGGGCTCAGACACATAAAGGGGAAAAAGGAATGGGCATTGATTGAGTTTGAGATTCAAAGAATCCAGTTCAGGATCATAAACAGCAAATTGGAGTGCTGTTATGTCCTGAACCATAACTCTCATACAAAGGGTAAAGGGTAAAGGGGATTCATAAAGTATCAAATTCATGATAAACAACTGATTGCATACATAGTTTAGATACTGAACTATAAAGGAAAGGGGAAACATGCAACAATATACTTGAAACAAAGGGGGGCCGAATTAAACACATTGTTGTTGAGGCATGTAAAGTAATTGAGACATACCAGTAGAGAAGCAAAAGAGTGCAGAAGAAAGTAAACAAAGTCCACAACAGTGCAAGTATCAGAAGAGAGAGTTTAAGTGAGAGTGAATTGTGAACTCAGATTGTGTTCTCTGTTCATGTGTGTTCAAAGAGAAGGGAGGAGATCATTTATAGTGTAAAAACAGGCAACAAATAAGGTAAGGATTGCAGTTTAGCAATAATTAGGGGAACAAGTGTCAATTAAAATTAAATCAGTATCAAATACTTCCTTTAATTAAGGAATTAAAAAAAACGGTAACATGCAAGTGGTAAATAAGGAAAGAGATCACATAGGCTGAATATGACTAATAAGGAAGTATTTCAAGCATAGTACAGGTACATAGTAGGTAATAGAGGCTAGTTCATCAGACTCTTATCAAGGAAAGGTCTACCAATATAATCAAGGTAAGGGAATCAATCAACTTGAGTAAGAAAGGCAGGGGTCGAGATTTCAAGGCAAGCATTCAAATAGGTCTGAGAAGCAGGGCAATCAGTATAATAAGGAAATGATCAATTACAAGATGTAATCAGAATCACACAAAGAGATTTGAAGTCAGCCCATAATTAAGGGCTCTTTGAGAGGGAAATTTAACATATAAAAGAGAGCATAGCCTTAGGCATGTGAGGCTGTACTCCTGACAAAGAGTATAATCACATGATAGTCACGTAAGTCACGTTTCAGTGATAGACAAAAGATCAGAAGCATGCAAGGAGTCGAGTGAAAATCATAGACGAGTTTGACAAGTGGCAAGAGCTTAGAACCAAAAGAATTACATGCTAAAGCAAAGAATCAGATCGAGCAATCTCGAACAGACGAAGAACTTTAGGAACTCAAACAGACCCCCAAAGAACTAGGGTTTGTCGAGAATCAAACGAGTTTAGAGGAGAGGAGCAGTCAAATAAAACAGGTTTAGAATCCCGGATAAGCCCCATAATTAGGGTTTTCACTCATGCTAAATTAGATATAGGAGAGGGGTAAATCAAGTGAATAACAAACAGAAACTCAAACAACATCCCAAAATTAGGGCTTTTAACTTGCTAATTAAGATAAAAATTAGTTGAATCAAACAACCACTAACAAACAGACCAGGAAACTCAAGAAAAATCCCCAAGAAAATTAGGGTTTTCAACATGCGAGTTCAGGTAGAAGATAATACAAACAAACACAGTAAACACGTGTTGAGATTCAGAGAAGTGATGTTCGAGATAAAATAACATGAAACCCTAATTGAGGAAAATAGAGTTTCTGAAAGCAAACATTAAAGAATCTTTGAGAAAAATGCATAGAAGGTTCACACACACATAGATCCAGAACATATCTAAAATAAATCGAAGGAACCTCAGAGATTAGAGTTTCGTAAGAAACCCAAGAGACGAGATAGGCTTTGAAAACCATTGATCTGAGCAGAGAAGTCGAAGATCGAACTCGAATTGCCATGGCTGGCAGGACAGAGGTTGAAGATGACCGGAGAATAGCCATCGAGCAAAGATTGGTCGAGACCTTTTCAAGATCTGGTAATAGGACCTTAGAGATGAGACCATAGAAGCCATGGGAGGCCGGTGTAGGGCTCCGGTGAGTCTGGGGAGCCATGGATCAGCGTTTCGATGGGAGGCAGCGGCTAGGGTTTTGAGAGAGCTTAAGAGACAAGAGCGTTTGAGGGCGGCGGATTGGGAAAATGAGATAGGGTTAGGCAGTTGTGTGAATTAAAAAAGGTAATAAGTAACGGTGACCGTTGATCTAACTAATCAACGACCGAGATTTAAAAGGGATATGGGTTGGGTCAGTTCAACATGTACTGGGTCGGGTAAGCATGTTAATTGGGTTGGGTAATTGGAATTCAAATTGGGGCTGAAATGGTGTGCCAAATTGGCTATAATTGAAATGCAATAAGGCCAAATCGTAAATTGCCAATTTTCCCCTTTTAATTTTATAAAAATAGTAATATTGATTTTAAAAACAAATTAAATGTACTGGTTAAACAAGTATTATATAGATATTAATTAAAAAATATTAGGACTAATTTTATAAACATAAAAAGCCATAAATTACAAGATTGGCTATAATTGCAATTATATGTTATTTAGCTTTAAAAATACCAAATGAACTTGTAAAAATATGCGAAAATTACCTCAATTATATTTTGGCATAAATGTGAAAAATAAAATAAATTATTCAACAAAATGATAATTGTGGGAATAATTATTGGATTTTGTTGTGTAAAAATAGGCAATAAATTGGTTAAAAAAATCATTAAAAATGTCAAAACTCTTGGATGTGCTTATATATGCACCACTATGCTATTTTAGAAATATTTGGGTATAAAAATACTTAGGAAAAAATTGGGTATCAACACTCATATTCCTTTAAAAATTTCGTGTATTCTTCCATTTCTGATGGTGACAGGTGAACGCTGATGCGAGTTTCTTTGACATTTTTTGTATCTCCCAAATTAACGACCTCAGTTTCCTCCAAGTTAGACTTAGGTCTATTCTCAAAATTCTCAACCTCTCTAATGATCTTTTCTAGTATATCATCCTCTTTTGAATCTATGTCCTTTTGTTGCATTGTTTCATTGCAAGTCACAATCGTTGGTTCATCATCAAGGTAAGTAATAGTAATGCTGTGTAAAAATAGAGTAAATGATAGAGAAAATAATAAGAGTGAGATATAGGATAACTAAAATGCTTTGATTAAATTCATAATTGTTTGGAACATCGGATCTCTTTTCAAAATTAAAGACAATGCGGAAAGAAAATCAGCTAGTAAAAAAAATAAAATGAGATGCATGGTGCTTTGTTTTAGCCTTGCTATCCCGAAGCTTTTCGGGCCCTGACGGTTCTAATTGACCAATGCTGAGGCAGTCTCCTCGGTTCACAACTTGTATGGAAGTACCTTCCTCCCCTTCCTCCTCGAAAAGAACACAGTAGTCTATATCATCATCCTCCAGGAACAGATTCTTCATGGCTACCAACGCTTCATCATCCTCTGACCCA
The DNA here is from genome assembly GCA_026770625.1 of Nicotiana glauca. Classification (NCBI taxonomy): domain Eukaryota; kingdom Viridiplantae; phylum Streptophyta; class Magnoliopsida; order Solanales; family Solanaceae; genus Nicotiana; species Nicotiana glauca. Next base: position 53,577 of record MU742071.1, read on the forward strand.
TATATATTATGTGCCGGTTGGAAGGTTTGCTCCAGGCTAGGTATCAGAAGCTCCAATAGATAGTAGAGACCGCGCCATGGTAGCGAGCAGCTCTGGAATTATTCCCATGTATAACCGTACCCTAAGCCAAATGTAGTACTATGCTTCTTTAGTTTGATGGGCTTAGTGATCCCCTGGAGATTTTTACCGAGTCCCTTTCCATGCTCGTACCCACACCAATTCAGGATACTTTCGATCTTGTTGTCCCACCACTTATCCTTGTCTACAACGTTGACCCTTTTGATATGGTGGTATGTTTCTCCGCCTATTCTCCTTCTACCTCCAATCATTGGGATGGTCTGGTGACTATATGTGGTGTTACTACCATCGCCTTGAATAATCACCTCCTTGTGATTCCATTCGAAGTTCACTACCTGATGCAGGGTCGATGCTACGGCTCCAGCAACATGGATCCAGGGCTGTCCTAACAGCAGGTTGTAGGACGCCATGACGTCTATGACATTGGAAGTCGACGTCGAACCATGTTGGCCCCATTTGTAAGCATAGGTTGATTTCTCCAATAGTAGATCTCTGAGACCCGTCGAAGGCTTTGACATTGATTGCCCCATCTTTGATCTCGTGCAGGCTTTTTCCCAAAGTTCTGAGAGTTATAAGTGGACAAATGTTGAGGTTGGATCCTCCATCGATCAGGACTCTAGTGATGAAATAATCTCCGCGTTGCACGGTGATGTGCAGTGCCTTGTTGTGGCTCAATCCTTCCGGCGGCAGCTCATCTTTATGGAAGGTGATTTTATGGCTCTCCAGCACTTGCCTTACCATATTTGCCATTTTACCGTTGGTTATGTTGCACGGCACATAAGCTTCACTTAGTATCTTTATCAGGGCATTCTTGTGAGCGTCAAAACTCTATAGAAGAGCTAGGATAGAGATCTGTGCTGGTGTTTTGTCAACTGCTCAGCGACCGAGTACTCATTAGCTTGTGTTTTCCTCCGAAGATTATCGGGCCCAGTTTCAATAGGCTATCCTGGGGCTTGCTTACTAGACTCGGCTAAGTGTTTTGGGGTGTAAACCCTTCTTGTTCTGGTCATTCCTTGCGTAGCAGTTATTTCTCCTGTCTTGGTGTTCCCTTTCCTACTAGCTTTGACAGTGTAATCCTAGGGTATGGCATTTGAGTGGAACGGTGTTATCTCCGACATTGCTACAGGAATAGCCACCCTTGGTGGTAACACATTAACTTCAAAGGGTGTAGGTGCCTTTGGAACTCCAAATTCAACCTCAATTGGCCCGAGCGCCTTTGCAGAAGGAGGCGCTTCAAATTCGAGAGGTATAGACATGTTTACTTCATTGTCCCTGGAGGGCTGATTCTGTACAACAATTGGGTTAAGTGTAACTGCCGGTTTCTTTGGTTCATCCCCCTCATCGATCAAACCTATTGACCCTTTGGGGTCCCAATCATCTTCGATGTGAATGTCTTCACCTTTGTGGTCAAGCAGAGGGTTGCTACGAACATTAAGAGCAGGCTCCTTTGCTACTATGACCTTATTGTCGATCAGGGTTTAAATCTTGTCCTTCAATCAGTGGCACTCGTCAAGGGTGTGCCTCTTCATGCCGGAATGATACACACATGTCTTATTGGGGTTGACCCACTGGGAGGGATTCTCTGGAGTTTTGGCTGTGATAGGAGTGACGTAACCAGTAGCTTTAAGTCTCTCGTATATCTGGTCGATTGGTTCAGCTATGACTGTGTATTGTCTGGGAGGTTTGCGGTTAAAATTTAGCCTGGGTCTAGGGAAATTTTGACGAGTGGGCGGTGATTGGGAGTGAGAGGGTTGAGCGTTATAAGCTTGATAAGCAAGTGCTGGTTGAGAGTATCTGGGTGAGGTGGGTTGGTATATGAGAGGTGGAGAGGATTGATAAATAGGAGGTGGATAGGATAGGAGGGTGCGGGTGCTTGGTAATTCGGGATAGGCTGATATGTAGGTGGAGGTGATGGGTAGGTGTGGTATTTTAGTGGTGATTTGGCTCCCAGTGCGACCATTACGACACTCACATCTTTCTTCTTGGATGTGCCACCGGACTGCAAAGCCTTATTGATGGCCTGTAATGTTTCAAGATTAGTAACATACCATTCTTAACGCTTTCTTCAATTCTTTCTACCGGTTTGATGATCTCAGAGAACTTCTGAGCCTTGATCAACATCAACCTCTCGTAATATTGGGGATCTTGAGCCTGAACGAAGAATCTATTCATTTGTTCTTCTTCTAGGGTCGGCCTGACCTTTGCAGCTTCTGACCTCCAACGAGTAGCATACTCACAGAATGTTTCGGTGGGCTTCTTCTTCAAATTCTGTATGTAGAATACATCCGGTGCATTCTCTGTATTGAATTAGAATCTATCCATGAAGTCTGATGCCATGCCTACCTAGCTTGTCCTTTTCTTTGGGTCCTAGCTGATGTACCAGGATAAAGCATCCCCCTTCAGACTTCTTATGAAGAGCTTCATATGGATCTTCTCATCCTTTCCGACTCCGACCAGCCTATCGCAATATGTCCTTAGGTGGACTCTGGGATCTCCTATTCTATCGAACATTTCAAACTTGGGAGGTTTGTACCCCTCTAGAAGTTCAACATCTGGCTGAATGCAGAGGTCTTCATAATTTAACCCCTCGATACCTTTGTTACCTTCCACGCCCTGAACTCGGCTGGTCAATTTCTTGAGTTCTGATGCTAAGTTCTTGATAAGGTAGTCTTTTTCACTAGACTCAGGTGCACTTGAGATTGGTTGAGTATAATGGGGTACAGTATCCACGTAAATAGGAATGTTGTGGATATGGTCATTTGTGGTGTTCTATGGCTCGGGAATGAATAATGGAGTGTTGTTTGGAGTGTGGCATGTGTTGCAGTGTTGAGTATGAGTGGGTTGTATCTGTGGTTGTGGTGTGTTTTGTGGAGGTGCGGGATTCTGGGGGTTGACATCAGGAGTGGTGAGGGAAAATGATAGGTTCGCCAAATTCCGAACCTGATCCAGCTCTTCTCGGAATTTCAACAGTTTTTGCTCAAGTTGGGTAGCAGTTTCCTTAGCTACCGGGGTACCCTGAGGCATTTCAATCTCCTTTCTGGTGCTTGGATCTCCCATTCTACCTTTGTTCTTATTTCGGGTAGGACTCGGAAGAGGAGGAGGTAGAGGGCCCTTGGATCATGTGGATTATGACGATGGTGCCGGAATGCATGAACTAACCTTTGGGGAGGGGATTAAAATAAAAGAAAAACAAAAAGGTAACAAGTTAGTGCAGGTTTTGAGGAAAAATATTGCAGTATTTAAACACATTGTGCAAAAATGTAAATCTTGTCCTAGCTTTGGTGCCTCGTTGTGTTCGAGGAAGGCCTAGGGACAAATAGTTTTGGAGAACCTATAATGCTAAATGCCTCATTTTATTGATAAAAATAAGATGAATCCAAAATGACGCTAAATAATAGAAAGTAAAATATCACTAGTGGCCATTGGCCTTATTACATTAAAAATAAGAAGACTCCTAACTACTTGGTCCCAGAAGGACCTTCCCCAGATTCAGCATCTTTGTCTCCCTCGAACAGTTTCACCAACTCGCGTAGTCCTAGCAGCAAATAATCTCGGGCCAGATGTCCGCCTGCATTTCCTTTGCAGCCTCTATGATTTTGTCGTCAGGCTGGTCCTCTAGAAGTGAAGGCAAATTCCCTAAGTATTTGTGGATGAGTGTCTGATCACTGGAGTGGAGGTCTTTCCACCAATTTAGTAGCCTTGGATAAATGTTGGTTACCATGCCAAATCTGGGGACTTCGTGCCTCATTTTCTGTAAAACAAAGGGTTAGGCCCTTGCCCATACCGGACTCAACTATTTAACCAATAATTAGCATAGCAAGCACTTTAATTATCCAAATAAATGCACAGAATATAGAGGTGTCCGTTTGAGTTTCAAGGAAACCCGGTGGACTTTGGACAAGGCTATCTTAATGAGTCATTATGCGGACAATATAACTGACTCGGCTAGGTTTGACCGTGATGCATGTACAGTTAAACGAAGTGAGGTTTCTATTGAGGTATTAGACAGGTATCCTTGAGCGGACAACTCAAGAAGGAAAGGCATGGAACCATCGACTGCACCGCTGATCGACTAGTTTTACCGCAAATATGCCTTCGCCAAATTTAGGGGGTGATAGTATTGGAAGAGTGCAACTACTCATTATAAGCGTTGTTATAGTAATTGTTTGGCACGAGTGGAATATGATGTTGAAGATGCAGTTTAAAGAATGAAACAAATTGAAATGTATTTTCACGTTCATACAATAAATTTTACAATAATTGCTCAAAATTAAAACAGCATTGATGAAAAAAGCGGTAAATGAAAGTAATTAAAGAAAAAGAAACAAAAGAAACAAGTCAGTTTCAAATAAAGGCGTTAAACAAAAGCAATAAAAGAAGGCAATTAAGTCACATATAGCATGCAATGGTAAAAGCCTAAAGATTCCCTAACAGAGTCGCCATTCTGTCAATGCCCCCTTTTTCCTTCTCTAGAAGAGCGAGGAATCGGGTTTACGACATTTAGGAAAGACAACTCTATTCTCGTTTGGGAGTGGGTTTTGGATTTGGAGAGTCGCCACCTAATGATTATAGTGCATTAGGACACTTTAAGAAAGAATTTGAGATGAAAACCAGAGTTTGGGTAAGGGCTAGAAATTATCTCGAGGGAAAGGTGTTAGGCACCCCTCAAGATCCACTAGTGTCGTTCCCGGCCATGCTACAATTGTGACTTTAAATAGGCCAGCAAGCATTGCAAACACGAGGAAACTTTCACATAATGGTTTCAAATAAAAGCAAAAAAAAAGGTTTAAAAGTGCTAAAATTTGGGAGAAGGTAGGTTTGTAATCAAAGAAAAGATATGCGAGTAAAGGGAAGGGATCAAATAATTGATGCAAATAACTTAAAAGAAGTAAAAGAAGCGAAAATTGAAAGCTGAACAGCTTTTAATTCTGAAAAATAACAAACTAATAAAGAGGGAGGGGGTCCTAGGTTTATATATCACATGGATCATCCACACAACACCGATACCCAATTGTACGCATAGTGTTATCGTGTGATCATCATCTCCATGTCTACCCTTCCCACCCCGTTAAGGTATTAAAGCGCATAATAGTATCGTTACTTATTGCATGCTATTACTCGTCCCAATCCTATCAGTCCCGGAGGCAAATGGACTACTAATCATAAAGGGAGAGGGGTTTGAGCTTTTAGAAGTTTTCAAAGGACAAAATGCTAAGGCGTCAACCAAAACACGTAAGGCAAATAGGGGGGAAACACAAGCAAGACAAGGCTCAAATACGCCTCCATAAACCAGCAAAAGTCATAGAGTTTAGCATGTCTTACACGTACTAATTTGGTCTTAATTAAATAAAGCGACGAGGGGACTGGTTCAATGCATATTTTTAGGCGAAAAGTCTACATTAGGCTTACTCGAGTGCAGTTACCTAAAACCGATCTGATTGATTCATTTAATCTAAGTGTCAGTTAGAACTAGGCATGATATCTACTGATTTTAGAAAAGATGCAAACTGAAAAGGGGTTACCAATTTTAACAAATCATTACGAGTTCAGCAGTTAATACTACCTTTATTCAGATTCGAGATTTCCTATAGGCGTGCTTCCTATACGTATGCTGATTTTGACACCTTTTAGACATTAACAAAAGGTCTTATGAATATGGTACCTATATGCACATATTATTATTAAACCTACAAACTGTTGCCTAGTGATGTTTATAAATGCAGAATCCAGTAGTCTATATGCAGTGTTTTACATGAATTTTACAGAACAATTAGAAGTTAACCTATAGGCAGGATATCTACGCGCGGAGATGCATAAATTATGAGTGAATCCTATATGCATGATTTCTAGGTGTGAGTTGCAGAAATTAAGAGTTACCCTATAGGCATGATTTCTAGGTGTGAAATTGCAGAAATCATAACAAATCCCTATAGACATGGTCTCTAGGTGTGAAATTTCCAGAAATCATAACAAATCCCTATAGGCATGATCTGTACACTTAGTGCATAAAAATAAATCTCATCCTTCCTTTTTTTACTAAATCCTCGAGTTTATACAAGTTATCACAAACCAGAAGAAATAAACTGGAATTAAAAAAATACATCACAAATCCTCAGCTATATAAAGCATCCTAATCCAGACTTGAGGCCTAATAATATGAGATTGAGCCACTTCCGAGATCCAGATTTTCAAGCCTTCTCTCATCTAGGGTGTTTCATAGATCCAAGGGATCTCAGGAACCCCAGGCAGTGCATACACCCAAGATGTTAATCAGAAATCGAGTTGTGCAGTGTGAAAGGGCCAGCCCTTATGTGTCCAAGTTCAGAGGGAGCTCAAGGGTCCCAAGGCAAGGATCACACAAGAGGGGCAGAACCTAAGTTCTATGAATGAGCGTAAGTGCAATAGAAGGGGTAGGGGGCTACCCAGGCAGGCTGGTGGTCATGCCCAGCCACAAAATAGACTGGCACACCCCCTGACCAAACCTGTTGATCAAGCATTTAGAGAGTAAAGACCTACTGGAGGTCAAGCCATGGCCTGAACAATAACTAAAAATATTGTCATGCCAAAGCTGCTACTCAGCACACACAATAAGGGAATAGGGATGGGAAATTGACAAGGCTTAGGGCCCAAAGGGTCCAGTTCATATCCATGGACAATGATTTCAGACATTGCCATATTTCTGAACCATAGCTCAAAGCATATAAAGGGGATATGAGGGTTTGGGATTCACAAGGTATCAAATAAGCAAAACACGACTGACAGGATGCCCAAATAGATAAACATTAAATTACAAGGGAAAGGGAACATATTAGAGCATGCTAAAAACACATGTTGACTGAAGAAACATGAATAGAAGTAGACAGGAATGACAAACTGAATTAATTAAAGAAAAACATATTGTTGTTGAAGCTTGTAAATTAACTAGGACATACCAGTGGAGAAGCAAAGTGCATAAAAAAGTAGAGCAAACAAGAGTCCACAATCTAGCCTTGGCTTTCAGCCAGCTAGACAAAGCAACAACACAAGTAGCATAAAGAAAGAGGGAGTTTTAAGTGTAAGAGGGTATTTTGAACTCAGATTGTTCGTGTGTTCAAATAAAGGGAGTAGGGTATTTATAGCTTTTGAAAATGAGTGAGAAATAAGGTAATAAGTAAAATTAAAACACGAACATGGAAACAATCACAATTCAGAATCAATTAACCCAAGTGATTCCCCTTTAATTAAGGAAACACTGCTTAACGGGTATCAGCAGGCTTAATTCAGGAAAGAGAATCAGTTTGGGGGCAGATTGATTATTGCCAAAAAAAGGGTAGTAAAAGCATAAAGTAAATAATCAAGTCTAAGTACGAAATAGGTTTATTTTGGGAAAGAATTCAGCAAGGTAAAATATCATATTAAAGGGAGTGAATCAATTAATTTTAACAGATGAGTAAAATTAGGGCTGGTAGGAAAACCTTTTTGCGAATCAGTCACAAGATCACAAGAATCAAGATCAAATAAGAAAGGAACATGATTCTACACTTCACTATATAAATAGCAAGGAATGAAAAAGCATGCAATGTTAAACAAGTTGACAAAAAGAACCAACACAAACATACAATGGCAGTAAGGGTAAACTAGGGTTAAGTAGTAAAAAAATATTCGAAGCACATTAGTCAAGCAGGTCAAGTAGTCACATAGGACCAACAAGCAAGTAAAAAGGTCTCAGAGTATGAATGAGTGAGAAAACTTCTAAAGAAAAGTAGGGCTTTAATAGTAACTAGGTTTGCAAGATGGTAAGAACAAAACATTAAGCAAATTAAATGAGGAATATAGAATCAGCAACATTTAAACAAACAAATTTCAGAACTCGAATAAACTATAAAGGAACTAGGGTTTTTAACATGCTAAAACAGATAGAAGAATAAACATGAACAAATCATAGCCAAGACATAAACATGTTAAAAGTCAGAGATCTTTTGAAAAACTTAAAGGAAAACCCTAATGAAGGGTCGTTTTTGCAAGAAAGGATGAAGAACTTTCGAGAAAACACTTAAACATTCATGGTAAGTACAGATCTAAAGCAGATCTGAAAGAAAAAATCAAAAAATCCCAAATATTAGGGTTTCAAATAACCCAGAAAGATGTGAAAGGCCTTGGAAATTAACGATCTAACCAGGAGCGCCAAGGATCTGACTCGAACGGCCATGGCTGGCCGAAGAAAAGTCAGGGACGACCGGAGAAAGGTCATGAATGGAAGTCAGGCAATGACTGGACCAACTTCCTTCGAGATTTGGCCGTGAAACCATAGAAGCGAACACCCAGGAGCCACGAAGGGCCATTACACATCTCCAATAGCCGTGGGAGGCCATGGATTAGGGCGGGATTGAAAGGCGGCGGCTAGGATTCATGAGGGCTTTAGAGAGAGTTGAGAGAGAAGAGGAATTCGAGGGTGACGTTTAGTGAGAAATGATTAGGGTTAGGGTGGGGTTGGTAAATTAAAAAGGAAAGAGTAAAATGTGGTCGTTGATCATTTAGATCAACGACCTAGATTGAATGGGGAGCCGGGTGGATTGGATACGCAGGTCAAGGTAGGGTTAATTTGCAAATGGGCTGGGTAATGTAGGATTTGAAATTGGGCTAATTGGGGTTGCCAAATTGGCTATAATTGAAATGCAATTGAGGCCAAATCGTAAATAGCTAATTTTCCATTTTAAATTTTTATAAATTAGTAATACAAATTTTAAAAGTTTATTAAGAGTACTGGGTAAATGAATATTATATAAATATTAATTTAAAAATACTGGGATTAATTTTATAAATATAAAATGCTATAAATTACAAAATAGGCTATAATTGCAATTATATGCAATTTAGCTTTAAAAATACCAAACAAATTTGTAAAAATATGCAAAAATTACCATAGTTATATTTTGGTGTAAATGTGAGAATAAAAATAAATTATTTACCAAAATAATAATTTTGGAATAACTATTGGATTATGTTATATTAAAATAGGCAATAAATTGGTTTACAAAATCATTAAAAATGCCAAAACTCTTGGGTGTGCTTATATATGCATAAATATGCTGTTTTGGAAGTATTTTGGGTATAAAAAAACTAAGAAAAAATTGGGTATCAACATGGTGCTCTACCCCACGCTCGCTATCCGGCGTGCAAGTCACCTTATTATAGCACTATGATGTGCAATCCAGAGTTTCAAACCCTCACAACATCATTTACAATCATGACTCACCTCGAACCTGCTAAAGCTCTGGCTCGCGAGCCTTTGCCTCCCGAATCGGGCTCCACACGCGTCGAATCTATCCAAAATTAGAACGAATACGTCACAATATGCTAAGGGAACAAAGCCCAAGCGAAAACAATCAAAAATAACACAAATTCCGAAATTAGCAAAATCAGAGCCCCGAGCCCACTTCTCAAAACTCAAAATATTTTACATCTTTAGGTTCCTCATCTCCCCACGAGTTCATACGTATCAAAAATACAAGAGTTGGTGTTCAATTGACCCCACAAATCCTCAATTTAAGCTCTCTTAAACTCAAGCCCTAAACCTCCGATTTAAGTCCTTTAATTCCTTAAATTTCAGTCCCAATCCATGAAATATTACCATAGAAGTGTGTTTTAAGTACAAACTCTTCTCGTTAACCATCTGAAATTACCCCGAGGCCCCCGAGACGTCAACCAAAAGCATAAACATGACCCAATACCTTATTCAAACTTGCTGCAATCATCAAAATACCTCAAACAACATCAAATTACCCAAAACTCATCGAATTCAAGCCTAAGTTTTTATAAAAACTTTCAAAACACGCTTTTGATAAAAAATCCAACCAAACCACGTCTGAATAACCTAAAATTTTGCACACACATCCCAGATGACATAAAAAAGCTACAACAACTCTCGGAATTCCATTCCGACCCTCGGGTCAAAATCTCACCTACCAACCGAAAATTGCCAAAATACTAACTTAGCCAATTCAAGACTAATTCTACACCGGACCTCCAACCAATTCTAATCACGCTCCTAAGTCACAAATCACCTCTCGAAGCTAACCGAATCATCGAAACTCACATCCGAGCCCTCTAATACATAATTCAACATCCGGTTGACTTTTATAACTTAAACCTTCTTAAAAGATACTAAGCGTCTCATTCATTACCAAATTCACTCTAAACGCAAATTAGTCAACTTGATCATATAAAACATGTATAACGAAGCATAAAGAAGTAGAAATAGGGAAAACAAAGCGGTAACTCATGAGGCGACTGGTCGAGTGGTCACAATATGTAAGTCTGAATAACTCTGTAAATCATAAAATACTTTTAGCGTCATGCATATGTGTATGAATGTCATGTCATACATAGGTACACGTCTCATAACATCATCAGCATCTGAGGGCATCCCATCATACCATATTGGCCATTGTGGGCAAAATCATCAATGTATACCAGCTGATCAGGTGGTGGTGAGTATATAGTGCCATAACCTTTCCCATATTCTATATACATATATATATACATACATATATACACGTATATAATGCCGTCTGAGACATATTTCAGCCACTGTAGGCAACATTATCATCATATACTAGCTGATCAGGTGGTGGTGCATATATAACGCCATAACCTTTCCAATATCCCATATGCATATATATATATATAGATACATATATACGCATATATAACGTTATCTGGTCATGGGTCAATGCACATAATGCAATGCATGAGAAGTACATTAATAAAATCTTTCGAAGCTTCAAAAGACCATTTACCTTTGAGCAATATAATAAAGTAAACCCTTTTCAACTTTCGTATTTTTCTGAGACCCATAAACAAATGATCAAATATTATGACACATGAAAATTTAAGAACATAGATATCAATAATACTTCTATGAATAGAGTCATTCATGGAATTTGTGCATTTGCACGTTTCGTTCGTATCGTATCGTATGGATCATGCCAAAGAAAGAATGGATAGCCTTAATATACCTGTTCCTTAAATTATTTTCACGAAATGAAACTTCTGCTTGTTTGAATTTGAACGAAATTTCAAGGTTCTTGCTTCTGGGAATGACCACGTTACTTTGGTCTCATTTTTTATTCATAAGGAATTGTAAAGTTACGTTTCCTTAGCCATAAAAATCTGATGCTTCAAGTGTTCTTTGAGAATGTAATGTTTGAAAAGTCTAATGTTTCCTTTTTATCGATTGGGTAAATGTAGTATTTATCCAAAGCCCCTAAGGAAATCATGAAAATGATGAAGGAAGATGATATGATAGCACCAAGACGAAGCCAATTGTTTTGACCAAGAATTGGAGTGATGGGATGAGATCGATAAGAAAAGGTATTGTAAAAGTCTAATGTTTCGTTTCACTCTTTAATTTAAGACGTTGTTATGCAATGTCTTGGGAACGAAAAGGTTTTGTAATTTTGTGACACCTAATCAAGGAATGACTTTGTGACGACCCAAAGGGTCATAACCTATTTTCCTCATCTGTTCCGTGCTTCCGAGTCCTTGAAAACCTCATTTTTTATTGCCTCAATTTGCGTGCACAGTCCGAGCGCATAACCGGAAAGCTTTTATGTTGAAATATGTGGAATCTGTAAAAAATTTAAAGAATTTTGATACTAATATGATTATAGTTGACTTTGGTGAATATTTTTGGTAAACGGACCTGGACCCGAGATTGGATGGTCCCGGAAGGTACGTAGAAAAATATGGGACTCAGGCATGTGCCCGGAGTCGAAATTCGAGGTCCAGAACCCTGGTAAAAGAATTTTTCTGTTAAATTATTTTCTAAAATTATTAAGGAAAAATAAAAATGAAAATGAGTTAGAAAATATAGGTATCGGGCTCGTATTTTGGTTTCAACACCCGATACAGGTCATAAATATTGGTTAAGCGCTTCCTGTTAAGTTTGGTTGAAAACGGACGTCGTTTGACGTGTTTCGGACCTAAATAGCTAAAATTAAGGTTTATGAACTTTGAAATCAAAAGTGATGATCTTGGGGTTTAATTCGTTGAATTTGATGTTATGTTAGCGTTTTGATCGCTCGAGCAAGTTTGTATGATGTTTTTGAGTCATTGTACATATTTGGTTTGGAGCCCCGAGGGTTCGGGTGAGTTTCGGATAGGTAACGGAGTGGTTTTGAACTTAGAAAAACTGCAGAAAATCTACAGCAGATGCACAGTGATTTTCTTCTATGCGATCGCATAGGTACAGATGTGATCGTATAGAGCAAAGTTCAGGGGTCCTCAAATCATTCTATGCGATCGCATTATACATCCTGCGATCACATAGTTTGCCATTTTCCTTCTACGCGATCGCACTACTCCCTCATGCGATCGCATTGTAAAAACCTGTCCCCCCTCACATTTTCCTTCTACGCGATCGCAGCTCCTCCCATGCGATCGTAGTGTATAATTTTATTTTACTCTATGCGATCGCATCCCTTGCTCCGTGATCGCATAGAGCAATTTCGCCCAGTTATTTTTTTAAAATTACAGAATCAGAACATACGGGATTTTCACACTTTTCTCTCACGAACCCTTCTCTCAAACCCTCCATTGACGAGTCCCAAGCTTCCTCTCCTCCATAACTCTTTGGGTAAGTTTTCTTAACATCGTTTCCTCGTTATTTCATCATCATAAATCAAATTCTTAGGCCTAAACATGAGAAAAT